>VURO01020429.1:46973-69500 GCA_015108175.1 Pelvicachromis taeniatus
AAACACCACACAGAAACAAACAAAAAACAAAACAAAAAAAAAAAAAAAGGAAAGACAAAAAAAAACAAAAATACAAAAAAAAAAAAAAAGAAAAAAAAAAAAAGAAAAAAGGTTAAAAAAAAAAAAAAAAAAAAAAAAAAAAAAAAAGCTTGATGACTTTCAAACTTAAGAGAAAATTAGAAAATTAATGTTCTTTCTATGTGGATGTTATCAAGCTTTCATGAACTGCCTCTGTACAAAAGGACAACCTTGCAGGCTGTTGAGTCCAGAGAACAGGTACAGCAGAACTATTCTGGCTGGCCCCCATCCAAAGAAGCCAAGAGTCCATGTTAGCCCCAGTAACAAGGTTAGACTGGCAACTCCTTTCAAGTCCTGCATGACTCCACTCCTGGTCCCTGCCGGGCTGTTGGCTCGCATCCGTCGAATCTGGATTAGAACCACCACAAAAACCTAAGAGGAGATTCAAAAGAAGCCTCAGAGTGGTTGGATTACAGGAAAATGGTTAAAAGCAAATGTACACAGTAATAAAGTCACCTCTAATGGAAGAATGTGTCTAATGTGAAGCCACTTTGTTAGATACAAAGTATCTAACAAAGTATCTAACAAAGTTCAACTACTCATTAATGCAAATATCTAGTCAGCCAATCACATGGCAGCAGCTCAGTGCATGTAGGTACGTAGAAATGGTATTTCTATCAGAATAAAGATTTCTGCTGAGACTTTCAGATGATCAGTTCTGATTATCATAATTTGGTATAAACAACATTAAAAGCATGGACCCATCCTGCTTTATAATAACAGTTCGAAGGGTGGCTGGACTCTCCCTTAGAGATAGGGTGAGAAGTTCGGCCATCCAGGAGGGGCTCAGAGTAGAGCCGCTGTTCCTCAACATCGAAAGGAGCCAGTTGAAGTGGTTTGGGCATCTGACAAGGATGCCTCCTGGGCACCTCCTGGGTGAGGTGTTCCGGGCAAGTCCCACCGAGAGGAGGCCCCGGGGCAGACCCAGGACACGCTGGAGAGATTATATCTCTCAGCTGGCCTGGGAACGCCTTGGTGTTGAGCTGGAGGAGGTGGCTGGGGAGAGGGAGGTCTGGGCTTCTCTGCTTGGGCAGCTGCCCCCGCGACCCGGCCCCAGATAAGCGGAAGAAGATGGATGGATGGATGGATGGATGGATGGATGGATGGATGGATGGATGGATGGATGGATGGAGGAATAGATGGAGGAATGGATGGAAGAATGGATGGAAGGCTGCTGGTGGTGTAAAAGTGTTGGGAATATTATCTGAGCATCATTCAAACTCCGCAACTTGCTTGAGCATTATTTCTGACCATCTCTATTCCTCTTTGATCACAGTGTACCTGTCTTCTCATGGTTGCTTCCAGTGGGATAATTCACCAAATTTCAGATCATCTCAAAGTGGTTCCTTAAACATGACAGTGAATTTATGGTCCTTAAATGGCCTTCACAGTCACCAGGCCTCAACGACCACCAGATTAGGTAGAACGTAAGATTCACATTATGGACGTGCAATTCTGTGACTCTGTCATGTCAATGAATACCAAAATGTCTCGGGAATCTTTCCAACACCTCGTTGAATCTGTGCCACAAAAAAGGCATGTCTGAAGACAAAAGTTATCCAGTATCAAAAATGTTGCCTGTTAATCCAGATATAGAAACGAATGAAAAATGTTGATTTAAAAAGGAATAAGGAGAACACATAACAATCTAACAAGTAAAATCTTTAACGAAATGTGGAAATGATTTACCCCAGTGTTGAAGAGAAAGATGAACACAGCGTAGGCAACCACAGACACAAAAAATGTCACATCGTCCTGGAGCCAGCAGCTGAGAGGGTGACAAACAGGAAAAAGACGGGAGGAGATCAGTGAACACGACGAATGATCGGTGTGAGGTGAAGTATTCAAATGAAAGTATGGTTGTATTTGAACCACCTGCAAATAATGAAAACGTGTTACTGACTTATCATTCTTACATCATATGTTTGGATAGCCTGAGAGTGTAATACCATGTTACATGACTTCCTGTATAACATCAGATCAGCTTGATCTGGCTGAAAATCAAATGTGAAGGAAATGGTTTTATCTATTTTGTTTTTAAAGATTTGTGGTTTTACATTGTGGATTTGCTTATCTCATTGAAGAACTGTGTTGTTATAAATATTTCACTTTTTCAGCTACAGTTGGTTTTTTCTTTTACAAGATGCCAGATGGAAAAAGAACATATTTTTGTAATCCTGCTTGAAGAAGTAGAAAAAGCAATGCGAGGAGTTTTTTTTAGAGATAGATATAAAGAGAGATATTATATATGAAAGCTGAATGGAACTTTCAACTCTCTTCAGATCATCAAGTATGTATCAAAATATGAAAAATGAATAAAAGATGAATCCAAAACTCACAAGTTATCAGAGTTGTCCAGCAGCTGTAAGGTAGAAGAAGTGTCTGTGTAGATGTGACTGCCGTAGGCCTCTCTGTTCACGATGAGCACCAGGATGCAAATCACCAGAGGAAGCCCTGGACGGAGATTTCAAATATATATAACGCACACGTCATCCCCTCAGAAAAATATTAAACGGAAAATATAATTGCTTTTAAAATGAAACCTTTTTGTTACATAAATGTAGCTGTCTAATGTAATGCACTTTTAGAATTGTTGATGCTCATATTAAAAATAGCCAACTCTAAAGTAATCACTGTGAGACTATAGTTTAGGTGTCACACTGCTCGAAAAGCTCCTTGTCAGACAGTGTATTCTTTTCTATTCTTTGCAAGGAAATCATTAATATGGTCCAGTTCCATTCATCTGCTCTTTAAATTTTGATTTTGTGAGGTGCAGCCAATCAGAAGGTGACCTAAAGGGAGAGGAGCAAAATGGTTTAATACTCTGCACTGGGGCTCGGTTTATGATCAGGATTATTTTGGAACCATGACTCATGCGGAGCATCTCTGCTAGAGTCTAACGATCTAGTGATGGACCTGGAAATGGGCATAATGCATCCCCTTTGAGATTTTTATGAGCTTTCGGTGTGTCATCACACCATATAAGTAATAATGTTTTCTGTGTTGCCATTAACTAAAATTCAGTCATGCAAAAATGTGACTCACCCCATCCCAGAAGACAAAACTTGAGCATATAAGAGGGCACGTAGGCGTTGAATACTTTAACAAGGGCAAAGTACATGTTAACCGCCTCTAATCCCATCCAGGTGAATGACGCCAGCAGGAAGTAGTGCAGGGTGGAGGCCACAGCCACGCAGAGAGGGTACAGACCCCAGGAGGACAGCCAGGAGTTGACCAGAAACACCAGATTCAAGCCCAGCAGGGCCAGAGAGAGGTTGATGAGAATCTGAGAGGGGTAGTCTCTACGAAGCTTTCTAAGAGAGATGCAGACGTCGTGGAGAAAGTCGAGAGGTTAGGTACAATGATACTTTTGTGCTAAATGCAGATACATGTACAGAGAAACCTTCACCAGTGAAGTAAACTCAACAAACCAGAGAAATACAAGCGTTAAAATACTACCGTGACCATGCAGCTTCAGCATCTCCTTTGCTGTTTTCTAACACTGAAAACAATGTGTGCCTCAGTTAAAACAATAGCTTTTGGATAAATTTGAACTGGTGTTGACAGGCCTGTAGTAGGACCCACAGATCTGTGCTGCATGTAAACATAAAGCAGACGGAGGGAAACGCTTACTCGAAAGCTGTGTACGTGAGAACAGTGATTCCCAAGAAGAGTGACGAGACTCCACATCCCAGATAGGTGATAATGGTCAAGATCTGCTCATTCGCAGGGTCCAGCTGAGTCCTGGTGACATCCTGGAGATATGGAGACGTTTGGTTACAGGGCTCTATTTATTTTCCAGTGTGCTACTATTAGCCCTTTGCTGATCCTGTTCTCATTGCCATGTGTAAACTTGCATAAAGCCCAGCATCTGTCTAAGCACTACTACACTGAAACACTTGTTACTATCGCTAGCACTAATAGTAAGATTAGTTTCATCATAGCTCAATGATAACATATAGGAATTGCTTTTATGTATGCATTTTTACTATAATTATATAGTAAAAACACAGACTGACATTAATTTATTTAAAGGCAACAAACAACTTGTTAATCAAATCATTTAAAGTGATTTTTTTTAAAAAAAACTCTTCGGTAGGCGGTAGGCATTCATTACTCTGTAGGCTGAAAGCCACAGAGTAATGAATGCACCACAGAAACCATGAAATAATTAAACAGTGAAATAAGTACATGTTTTTAAATAAAATTTAATAGATTTTAATTATGTATTCAATACATTATGCATTTATTTCACATTTTAATTAATTACAGACATATTTGATTATTTAATGATGTATTTATTCATTTAATTTTGGTGTTCTTGGCACTCAACAGGCCAGGAGGCATTTCTTTTCTCACATTTATTATTATTATTATTGTTGTTATTATTATTGTTATTATTATTATTATTGGTGCATTTGTTGCAAAACAGCAATCCCATTACAGTATGTGTTGTCGGAGTTACTCGAACATAATGAATTGTGTCAAACTTTTCTTTGCAGTAGTTTATTTCTAAATATTATTCCTTTAGTGCCCTCTGCTGGTTAAGACTGGTCAAACCATATTGATGCGTCTGCAATCCATTTACAAGGAGAAAAAAAAACCCAGAATTAGTCATATGTGTATTGTTGCTTCTTGTACTATCATGCACATTTCCAAAACTTCAAAGTGCTCTGCCAAAATGTGCTTTTTAGGAAACACTAAAAACAATATCAAAGTAGCAGTTTGTACCAGAAGAACTCCAAAGTGCGTGAGATGATCACACAGGCAGGTTGTGTAGTAAGAGCTGCTGTTGTATTTCCGACATCCGTAATTGTCCCAGCCTCCTTGTCCATCTGCACGGGAACAGTAATGTTTAATATGGCCGCTTTTCCCAGAGTTGATTCGAATTTGAAGAATAGGACTGAAATCAGGACGTACTGTTTTTATTGAAGTTCCAGTACACACACTCGACCTGCTTGTAAAGCTTAATCAGAGACAAAAGAAACATTAATGCATTCATTAGTTAAATATGCTTTAATTACACACAGTGTATATTGACAGAACAACCTCTCCTACTGTGTTTGGTGTAAGATGTTGGAGTGTCACTTCAATATCTTCTTTCAGGTCTTTGATTGGACAGCTGGCGTTGGTCACACTGGCTGCCACCACAAAAGTGTTGAGGGTCTGATCCTTTTGTCTCCCCTGAAATTAAAACACAGTACATATGAATAACATGTTGCACTAATGAGCATCTAAGAGAAATTTGTTTGCTTAAAAATGTTCACAAAGACGTGGCTTCATACAAAATACCACCTTAAAGAGTGATGCAATGGCAAAGAACTGAAACTGGATTCTGGGTGGGGTCTGATTTTGGTCCTGTTGGGGGAAGCAATACTGCAGTGCAGATGGAAGGGAGATGAAAGCCACTGTGCTGTTGAGGGGATACCTGTTAATAAAAATCTATAAAGACAAATTTTCTTAATTGTTTTTAAAGCTCAGGCAACATGTTTCAGCTAACAGCAGCACTGATTTCTGAGATGCACTGCAGACAATTTGAGCAGCATTAATATAGTAAGTACAGATTCATCTGTACGTTTGCTTAAATATTGCCAAAAGAGGCAACATTTAGTATCAGCTTCAAGCTGTTGCAAACAGCACTGTTCAAAGCATTGGTTCAAAGTAGCATGTTTTATTCCACATGTGGAAACGTTTTGTAACATCTGCCTAAAACAAACTTCATGTTAAATGTTGAATAGGGACACCTGTTCACCTGCTTCTTAATGCAGAATTTCAGTTTTATTTATATAGTTCCTATTCACAACAACAATCGATGCAAGGCACTTTATATTGTAAGATAAAGACCCTACAATATTTGAAAGAAACCCAACAAACACAGGACCGCCCTATGAACAAGCACTTGGTGACATTGGGAAGGAAAAACTCCCTTTCAACAGGAAGAAACCTCCAGCAAAACCAGTCTCAGGAAGAGGAAGCAAGCTGCTGAGACGGAGCAAGGAGAGGGAGACGGGACAAACGACAAAATATCAAATCAGCCAATCACATGGCGGCATGCTTGTAGACATAGTCGCGACGACCTGGTGAAATTCAAATCGGGCAACAGAATGAGGAGGAAAATTTACAGAGAAATTTTGCCCACCTCTGGATTTTTACCAGTTGCATCAGACGCCACTCCAAACATTAAACTGTTAAACTTTTCAGGATCTACATCCACCACTGTGATGGCGATGGCTGGAGCGACCAGGGTGGAGGAACCCTCATAACCCACCATCTTGTCTCCCATTGCTTCTGTAATATTCAGGATACTAGAGAGAAGACAGAAGATTTTAGCGTACCAACGTAGGATTGTTGGAAAAGTTTATTTCTCGTTCTGTATTCACTCCTTACTTGTTAGTAAATGGCACCAGGTTACTCTCAGATTTCAATATGTTTGAAATAATGTTGAGAAGAGCTTGGCCCAGCTCTGGTGTGACCACACTGATGTTAATGATGTCCTGCAGCTTGTTGAGGACTATCGCCAGGTCCTGATAGTTGAGTGTGGAGTGCTTACTCAGTAAAACTTCAATCATCTCTACCACATCCTGAGCACTATCTGGAAGTTAAATGGCACAACTTGTGAAATAATGTTTGAAAGCAGGAACCATCCATGCATCTTTATCCCACTCTAACATGTAACTCCAGCACGTGTCCAATATGTAACAGGGTTTTATGTTGGAAATACAGATGTTTTGGTCATTTTAGAGCTAAACTTAAAGGGATAGATGGATGAAGTGGGGAAAAATATGTGACAGACCGGCAGTAACATTGACATGGAACAGGTCAGGGATGGTCTCCACCACTGGAGCACAGTCTTCCAGCTCTGGAGCCATCCAGTGGGTATTGAGGGTGAGTTTGCTGTCAAACAGAAGGTGGACAGAGGTAAAAAAAAAAAAAAATATGCTGAGAATAAAATCTTTACCCTTTTTTAAATGTTTTAATCATGTGGTTATACTGCCACCTCTGCATGTTGCAGATAAACCTTTGCTTACCACATTCTTACTGCAAAATAAACAGCATCAGCGAAGTACATAAAAACGGAAATGAGGTTAATTCGATGGATTGGTGACATTATGTCCGACCTCACACAGCTGTGAGACATTTTGATTCTGAGAATTACCGATCATTTAACCTCTCATTAGTGACACAGAGGTCTTGATTAATGCATTTACAGCAGAGTCATCATTGGGTGTTGTGACACAAAGTCAGCACAGAAATGGCAATAAAGCCATATAAATATATACCAACGGATGTGATTAATACTCAGACTCGTATGTATTCAAGTGTTAAATTTATCAGTCAGCCAAATATATCAAACACACAGCACACTTCAACTGTAAACATGAGGACAAATGTCAGAGCGTGTGTACTTTAGCAGTGTCAGTCTAATAAATCTTTACTGCTGGATTGATTTCCATTACTTTAGCTGCAGATATCCAGGACGTCAAGAAAATGAAGCCCAGTTATGATCTTTTTTTTTTATTCACTCGTAAAGATTGATATTGTTGGGTAGTTCCTGTACCTTGTGAGGTTGGATAGACCCCATCTAACAGCCCTTATAGTTCTAAGCTTTTACAAAAGTCACGTACATAGATAAAAATCTGTCCTTTAAAAAAACGGTTAACAGTCAATCACCAGTGTCGAGTGGCGTAGTGGTCCGGGTTCTTTGGGCACGTTTGTACGGACGTTTCTCCTCCTGACGTTTCGGGCCACACAAACAGGCCTTTCAGGGTTTGGTGGATTTCTGCATTGCACTTAAATAACACTGCAACAGTGAGACAGTGAAACATTTGAGAAAGGGATCAAAATACGATTTTTGGGGTTGTTGTGTTTTTTCCCTTTTTAAACTCACGTATCTGGCTTATCTCTATGTCCTCAGTCAGTATGGAGATGGGGCCATTTTCATAACGTGTCAGGAGTTTGTCTCGTATATGCTCTTTGATTTCCTGTATGTCTGACTGCATCATGACCTGGACCTGGAAAATACAGCTCTCTCTTCTGGAAGTAACAGAGTTGTGGTTTTCAGAATGACAATGCGCACATGTACATAGCAAATATTAAATCATGATGTTTTACTTTTTAAATAAAATAACATGAACAAAGTTGCAGTCAGTATTCTCCTCCTCTGGGCAGAATTTCAGATCTAAATAAAATTGTATGGAGACACATGAAGCTTACCTTGAAACTGTGTATGTTAATACCTGGGAAAGAGTAAAAAATCAGATGAAGCTTTCAGGGGAGAAACAGCCTTTTGGTTTAAGAACACTTTTT
The DNA here is from genome assembly GCA_015108175.1 of Pelvicachromis taeniatus. Taxonomy (NCBI): domain Eukaryota; kingdom Metazoa; phylum Chordata; class Actinopteri; order Cichliformes; family Cichlidae; genus Pelvicachromis; species Pelvicachromis taeniatus. The sequence continues at coordinate 55,359 of VURO01020429.1, forward strand.
ATATGCTTACTTACTCTGGTAGGGTATTCTGACTGCAGCTTAGGATGATTTCTGGAAATGAGATCAGTAACTTAAGTTGTTCAAATTGAAAGACATTTGCTTTCATCAGACTGCGTCATACTTCTGGTAATGGGTGAGTTGATGTGTGGCACTCTACCTTTGAGCTTTGGGGACTAGCTGAAATTCAAGCACTGTCATCAAGTTGCTTGGTAGGCTGTTGTTGAGCTGTGAAGAGGATGTTAGCATGGGTTCTTCTGGCATGTATTACATTTATGTGTGTTTTTCATATTACTGCATTACTTCTGCTGTCAGGATTTTTTTTTAACCCCTATATTTGACCAGATGAAGGAAAAATAGTTTCCTGTATCTTCAAATAAGAGCTTAGGTGTTCTGTAAGACGTACCCAGGACCTAAGGATCTGCTCTGAGTTACAGTCGCCTGTTATGGACACGTTCATGGACACGTTCACCTTAACCTGAAAATACAGTTCTGCAAAGGAAATTGAGACGGATCAGAAAGTTTTCACCAAGACATTTTTAATGATGATAGATGAACTGGGATGTACGTGCAATTGTGAAACTGACTGGAGACATTTTCAGGGTGTGTGGCAATGGTCATGGCCGTGGTGGTAGAAGTAGTTGTGATGATGCTTGTGGTTGGGGGTCTAAATTCAGTGGTAGAAAAGGATGTGGAGGTTGGTATTGTAGTTGTGGAGGTAATATTTGGCACAGGAGAAGGCTGTGTCACCGTACCAGGGCTGCTGGTATCAGCAAAGAAACCATCTGGAAGACACATGTCAGAGACCCACAATGAGTTTTTCTGCAAATGCTTCACAAGAGCGCACACGCACAGTGCTTTAAAAATTGGTTAGACCACCACACAATGAAAGGTTTATGCCACGGCTACCCTAAATGAACAATATTTATTATTAGAAAAATGTTGTTTCTGTAATGGTTAGTCCAAACTTATGCACAAACTCTTCAATCAAAATGATATTTGTTCATGTTAAAATATAGATAAATATACAAAAACAGAAATAAATAGTAAAATACACTTTTTTAAATTAAGATGCTGGTTATTTATTGCATGACTGATCAGAAGAATAATTTTTTTGTGATTGAATGTTATGCACTCAAAGAAGTCCAGTTTGCCAGTTAAAATTTGGGTATGTACATTTGAATTCAGTTTGATATTCCTCCTCCATGTCTGCAGGAAAGCTGGAGAACATTAAAAACATAAACTGATTGGTTGTTGGTACATGTACCAAGATAATGACCTTAGGCTACTGCAAAGCTTTGCAGAGACTGTATAACCAATAAGCAATAAAACCAAATTAATGGACCCAAATCAATGTCTGGACTTTGTATTTGGTGGATTCAGATGTAGATCACACAAAAGTTTCATCCAAAGCAAGTTTCTGGAAAGAAAACTATTAGAAACTATTTGGAACAAAAGAGACTTTTGAGAAATACCAAATTAGTTATTAGGTTGTTTTTTGTTTGTTATTATATATGAATAAGAGCTATTCATAATAGTTAATATGTTTTTATTAACTATTATCGGTTTCTGTTGAGAATGATTTCCTACCGACAGGTGTGGTGTATATGTTTTCTGCATCAGCCCGCAGCTGTAGCAAACCACTGGAGTCGTTGTAGGGATTTTTAAGCTTCGTGGCTATAAGACACTGCACATCTGCCACATCCACAGCAGGGATGACATTCACATACACTATGCAGCGAAAACTACAGGAGAGACACAAAGTCATGGTTTAGATACCACATTATTATTCTCTTCTACAACAATGGTTTTCAGATTCAGATTTGATTTTAACCAAAGTCTGTGGCATCAGTGTGGATAGTTTTGTTTTTTTTTTTTGGCCATATTATGAAAATTTGGCTAACTTTTTAAATAAACTCCTAAAAAATACTACATTTTATATACAAATGAAAGAAACCTGTCTGTATATTTCTTTTTTAAAAAAATTTAGATCACACAATATTCTGGGAAATGTACATCTGTGCCATATTACCTGTTACTGGAGGAACCAAACCGCATCTGAAGAATAAAAGAACATTTTATTCAACTGTTTAATTTTAAACTTGTACTGGATTTGCAGACAGTTTATACGTATTAAAACAAGTATTTCTGATAAAGACTCGGGTCAGGTCCTGCACTCCTGCTGTCCGACTGGCCAAACAGACACATATGCTATATTTGCATTAAGCCTGGTGAATGCATCAGTTGAGCTCTGACGTTCTTACCAGCCGGTCTTCATATGGTGTTTTTATGAGGTCGTCTGTATTGGATCTGTGTAAGAAAATCAAAGAAACTCAGTAAACTTATGGCTCATTTGTTCCCCCTGTGACATGTACTATAAAACAAGATTTAATTGTTGTGACACACAGTGAGATTCAAATGAATTTTATTGCGAAATACGCAGCATAATGGCTGTGCTGTAAATGTAAATCATGTCCTACCTGGATAGTTCAAACACAGATACTATGTGTAAATAGATGTCGCTCGGCAGCTCCTTTCTGAGCTGCAGGAACAACAAAGAGCAGAAGGCAGTGTTATAGCCGCTGAGATTTACTGCTGCTGAATGAATGTAAAATCAAGTCTGCACAGTATAATGAAGTCCAAAGCAGCAGGGTCTGGCATTTTTCAGAGAAATAAATGACGAGACGTCTGACCCTACACACCTCTGCCAAAGCTAAAAATTCCCACCACAGCATGCACAAAGTTCCTGGATCCAAAATGATACCTGGATTCAGTCTGTGAAATTCTCTTCAGAATATCAAAATATTTGCTCTAAATTTATCTTATTTCAGTCATTTATCTTATCTTATATATGGAGATTTGAAAATGTCCAGTTTTGCTTTGTCTCACAATGGTAAAGATTTTAAAACCGGTAAATTGAATTTGGGACCTGGATCCAAATCTGGATCACTTTTGGAGTTACTCACTAATCCAGTGATAACTTGATTAAAACCATTAATGAAAACAAACAAACTGAATAAATCACATGAACTCATTGCCAGAGGTATTAAAAATAATTCTCCTATACCAGTTTTTAAAGAATATAAAAATATATGAATAAACATTATTTTTTACAGTTTCTGTTTATTTGTTTTACCCATTGATGTGCGATGTCTCTGGCTGTGTAGAGCTCAGTTTTGTTCCCATCCTGACGAATAATGGTAATTATCATTTTCACTTTGTAAATGGACCATGCTACCAAAGAGAACATAAAACTCCATTAGATGTTTGTAGATTTCATTAAAGACAATAAAAGACCAAGAGTGATAACATTCAAGGCTACTTCTTGTTATACAGTGTGTATATATTATCTTAGTGAGCACTCATAAATAACTAAATCGCTTTGTTTGTTTGGTTGTTTTAGTCTGAATGGAGAAAAAACTTATCAGTTGATATATCGGTTTATTATATCAACAAATTTTGGTTATCAGTCTTTTAAAATCCCAGATCACGCCGGCTCTAATTAATAATGGCTGTTTATTATTATAAACCTGTAGCTTTCAAATCTCCTCTAAAGTAAAATGACTTTACAGCCTACACTCCACCGTTTCCATCAATCATTAACAATTAAAAAGATCCAAGTTTGACTTGACTTAATTAAAAGTCAGTGTAAAAACATCAGCATTTTTATTTTTCCTAAAAAAAAATTTTAAAAAAATGAAGCTAAAAAATATATGTATTTAGCTTAGTTTCACCAGCAGCCACCTGGTGTGTCTCCCCGCCCCACAAGTGCGACCTGCCCCATAGATTGAGAACCACAGTCATAAACTATATATTTTGTATTACAGTATGAAGAAAATATCTAACTGTATTTTCTCCAATCTGCATTGACCTAAAACTGGAGCAGCGCTTTAAGCTGGATGGAAAGATTCATGTGGAACTAATACTGCATTTTTCATATGGCTGAACAGACTGTGTGAAAGGAATTTTCTTATGTAAACTAAGCTCAATATTGCTGTGAAGAGGATCAGAGCCAGTGAAAGTAAAAAATCTTTGGGGGTCACAAGTTGTGACTTTTTCCATATTTCTGAGGAACAACTTGAATGTTTTTTTTCTCAATTCTTTTTCATAAAATTCCTGCATTTAGTAGCCAAGAAATTATTATTCAGGCTTTGTGGTATTATTCAAAAAGTATTCAGGGTTTATAAGTTGCATGCTCACTACAGTTTAGGCTGGGATCTTGGAGTGGAGCACAGATCCGAGTGTCCCAGTTGTCTCTCTCCCACTTCACAACATCCCCCTCTGTACAGTTCATTGATGCCACTTCCTTGCTGCTGCGCTCTCTCCCCCACATCCGAAACAGAGAGAGTTTTCCCGACACACCGGTAGAAGGAATGATTTGTATGTTGTCATTTACAATGAAGTGTCCTGATCCCAGAGTAAGTGATCCATTGGGGGCCAATGTGGAGCACGAGGAGGTGGTTAACGCAGCTCCATAGAGAGCTGTGAGAGAGGGAAGGCGTACAAAAGGTGGTCAAAGAAAGAGCCAAGGCAGATTTTCCCTATCCTTTTCTAAACAGTGGATGTAGCTGTAAACTGCATTCATTTAAGATGTCATGAGCAAAAACACTGGACTCTTGATAATGACCTTTGTAAGCAGATTTCGTGCATATCAGTGGTGCTAATAACAAGCCAGAGAAGCCAACAATTACAACTGATTATTTTTAGTGGTTTGTTTATATTAAATAAAGCAAGATACAAAGCATTACAACATGTTAAAAATGACAGCAGCTTTAATGAACACAGTAGGAGCTTGGACCTGGAAGCAGGGTTGATGCACCATTACTTAACAAATGGCTAGCCGCATAACTCAAGGAGACCCAGTCTGGGATCTTACTTCTCCAGGAACATGTAAACTCTAGATGGAGGTTACCTGAGCCTTACTGTCCCTCATCTAAGTATGTATTTTGTCTGGATGATCCTATATTACTGAGTCTGCCTCCCCATGCTTTAAGGTTTCTGTCTTTATCACTTTAACCCTTAAGGATATGCAACACCCGGCGCAACAAATACCTAAGCTGAGGGGAAAAAACATATAACACATAACCAAGTTTTTTTAATCACTTGGAAAGGGAGAAAATAGGAAATATGTCAAACTACCAGCATGGAGGCCAAAATGTGGGACAGCGTATCAGGTTATTATTAAATACAGCAAGTCTGTAATATATTGTTGGCCCTTTATTTCTGATTTGACAAGCTTATCAACAGAGTCATTAAATCTGTGACCAGTTTTTTAACATAAAAATGTCTTTTAACTTGTTTTAAGTAATCCCAGACTAAAATAAAGTCTTTAAAGAACACACGATGAGATAAAACCCACCTGCCGTGAGGTTCAGCAGGGTCCCTTTAAGGTATAGGGCAGGTCTGTCTTTCGTATGTGACCAGGTCAGGCATAGAGGGTACCACTGTGACACAAGGAGGTCGATCTTCTGGGTCCTCCACTCCACACCAAACAACCAGACCACTAAATGACCCGCCTTAAAACCCAGCCCCAGTTCAGCACACTGTGCCATTGGATGTCGGTACATAAAGGCGGTCCATGGTGAGGAACCTATGATCTAGACATGGTTGAAGTTAGTGAGATTTCATTTGTTTAACTGTTTGGCCCCTTTAAAAATGTCCCTTTGACAGTTAAAGCAGTTGCAACTGGAAGACATTTATCATCTGTACCTCCTCTAGATTCAGGTAAAAGCAGACTGTGAGCTCTTGCAGGGCGGGGATGGTGATCTGACGCTTTAGTGTCCAGTGGTTGCACCCTGGAGTGAAATCAGCCACTTCTCCCCATAGGCTGAAGCTAGGCACTGAGAGAAAAATTACATAGTTTTTTTTTAAAAGTGTGCTTCCATAGCAGGAAATCTGAACGAAGGGAGAAGATTTTACCTTCAGAACCTTCTGGACGTTGGGTAACTTTCCTGATACAATACTGAATGTTGTTTATTGGTCCTGTATTCTAATATATTCATGAGATCTTGAGACTGTCTTGCTGGATGGATGGACCAAACTTTGTTGTGTACTTTGGTTGGAAATGAGCAGTTGATGTTGATAGAGCTACTGGTTGATTTTCAACAAATCACTTTTGGAGCTTATTAACTGGTTTTGCTGGGTATCATATGAAAAAAGAATGTTTTTAATTCCCAAAAGGAGTGTGTAAAGTCTAGTTTTCAAGTCATTAAGATTTAATTCAACTTCTACATTGAGTTCCTTTTTCAGTTTTAGTTAAAACAGTGATTTTACAGTATGTTGGGAAACCCACTGTTTGCTTGTTGACACAAAATATGTTTGTAATTTTTCATCTTATTGAATAATTACTATATTATTGAAGTGTTTGAACTGTTTTATTCATAATGTCCCATTTTCAGAGGTTCAAAATTAATTGGACAACTGGCAGTTTCTGTCAATTTGAAGTTCTTGCTTTTGGAAGTCATGCCTTTTTTAGTTAACTGATACCCTTGGTCTGCTTGCTTGTTATCATTCTCATACTGTAAGAAATCTCAGAGTGATTTTAGATAGCTCTTTCAAATTAGAGAAGCAAGTGTCCACAGTTGTGAAAACCAGTTTTTACCAGTTACGTGAAATTGCCAAAGCAAAGCCTTATCCTTCTCCAAAAGACCTAGAAACACTTATTCATGCCTTCATCACCTCTGTCTTCAACAGTCATCTGTCCATCATCTGTAGTTAGTCCAAAATGCTGCTGCACGTCTTTTAACAGGTGTTAGAATGTGTGAACACATCACTGCAGTTTTAGCAAATTTACACTGGCGCCATCAAATATCATATTAAATTTAAGATTCTTTTACTTACTTTTAAAGTTTTAAATAATATGGCGCCCAATTTTTTAAGCAAACTCCTCAACGTGTATGACCCCAAAAGAGCACTGAGATTGTCTAACCGGATGCTCTTAGTTCAACCGAGGTCTCGATTGAAGCATAGAGGAGATCGGGCCGTCGCGGTTGCAGCGCCTAGACTCTGGAATAATCTGCCAGATGATATTTGTACTTCAGAGTCTATTCTGTCTTTTAAATCGCGTCTTAAAACTCACTTTTTTACGTTGACTTTTAATTCAATTCAGTTTGAGTACCATCAAGTCTGTAGTTGTTTCTCTGTTTTCTCTTGTTCTTAACTGATTGTGAAGCACTTTGGTCAACTCTGTTGCTTTTAAATGTGCTGTAGAAATAAATGTTGAATTTGATTCTCAATATGAAGTACAAAGCAACAGCAGTAGGAGGCCATTATTGGGCTGAAAAAGCAAAACAAGCTGGTCAGAGAGACTGCAAAAACTTTAGTAGTAATCAACAATCTGCCTCATTCTTACAAATTCCTCAAAGTTAATTCAGTGCTTTTGTTTAATATGAAACGCACCTTGATGGTGTACAGAGGCACAATCACACAAAAAAGACAAAAACAGTGTAATTGTCCAAATACTTATAAACCTAACTGTTAGTCATCTAAAGGTAGAGACTCATTGCAACTCGAGTTTTTCTCATTGTCAAAATTGCTGCTACTCTTATGGGTAATTCATATTTTGCTTTAGAAATGATCATTAAAAACAGCAAAACTTTGTTTTGCGGCCACTTTTACAGACCCTGGCACTTTAAGAGTGATTTAAAAGGATTTTTTTCTTTACTTAGTTTGTCAACAGGAGCTGAATCTGGATTCAGATAAACTGTATTACATCATGCTTTTCATCTTTCACCTTGTGGTCTTTAATGATACATGATATATGTGACGTTTGTTTTAGATATTCTTGACTTGTTTACAATCGGCAGCCTTTCTCACAGATCTGTGGCTTCAGGCAATATGCAAACATGAATTATGATCAAATAAATTGCGATCTCTTTGGGTTTTTTTTTTTTTAGTGATTCCTACCGTCTGCTTTAGCAGGGCCCGGGCTGCCCAGCAGAGACAGAGCGATAAAAAGGATGATCATGATGAAATCTGAAAAATAAAATAAAAATAATTAAACTATAATTTGTGCGTTAACTGTATGAAACAAAAGAGAAAATTCTAGAGACAGTGACCCATTGTTATAATTCCAATAAAGTATTTTTTTTTAATTATTAAAAGCATCAAAGTTTATCAAAGTTTTCAAGCATAAGTGAAGAACTTACCTTCGACAGAATCGCCTGAAAGCCGGGAGATGAATCCGAAAGTCAATCCTGGTCGAGATTGTCAGCAGCTACACTTCATCCTAAAGTCTCACCTCACTGGTTTCGAAAAAGCTCCGAGACGATGATAAAAATCAAACCTTTCTCTGTGACTGTGAAGCAGGCAATGCTGCTGTCTGGCTGTGATTGGTCGGCTCGTGCTATTATACGTATGCAGGTGGGACAAAAAGTCAATCTATAAAAGTGTAGGAGAAAAAAAAAATCACAGCCACACAAAAGCATACGTGAAACGGTAATTAGCTCTGACAAACATGCACTGCTTTCTGTCAACACTACCTGAACATGAAGACCTAATTACTCTTTTAAGGCTACTTGCATGACCTTTAGTAGGTTGGTATCTATCCCTGTGTCCAACAAAGTCATCTGTTTACAATGTGAAGTTAGAAAATTAAAAATACTAATAAATTAATTAAAAATAAAGTGACAAGTTGAATCAAAAAGAGAAAAAGTCATTCAGTTTTGTAGAAAGTTTATTTGAGCTTTGAACTTCACAGAAACATGCAACATTTATTCTGATTTTATCTTTATTTATAAGTGAAAGGGTTAACAAATTATTTACGTACAAAATACAACAAGCAAATATCAATTAGCAGTTCAAACTTAAATACAGACACATGAAGAATTAAACGCTGCAATTTAAGCAACTTTAGATCATCATTTTTCATTATTTAGAATCACCCGACTGCAACATGACACGCATGGATTTCTCAGAGTTTGAAAACACAGTAAATAAAGGTCAGCTTTAGCAGAATAAGAATGAAGGACGCAGCTCTAACAACGGAGTCAGGTAGCTGTTCGTAAAAATACTGTTCTCTTACATTTGGACAGAAAGAAAAGGCTGACCGTGTTCACGTCCCGTGAAAACTTGTTACTAGTGGTTCAAAACACCAGCTCACAAATTTTAATGTAAGACTAGTCTGATACAGGCCACTGCTGAATTTCTAATTTTCAGATGTAGACGTCACTTTACATCAGAACAGGCTTCAGTGTTCCCATCAACTAATCTTCCAAGATTTCAGCTGGATAATAAACAACATATTGAAATAAGATGCTGGCCGGCATGTAAGAAAAAGACCAAAAAAAGAAAAACCCAGGTTAGGTTACATCCTTTCTTCTTCTTTTTATTATTTTTTTAATAACCCATCATCTCTGGCAAAGTCATGGTCTGAGTGCTTTGTTGTGCCAAACACTTTACCAAGAGGAGCACTGTAGACTCACTATGACTTTATTTACTTTATTTTATTATTCACATTATTATCAGAGTGGACAGGGGGTGAAGGCCAGCTTGGTGATAGAAAAGAGAAGTAGGCAGGGGAATAGGTTTACATCATTTTGAAAAGGGGACAAAGTCGTCCATCTCTACTTGTTGCCGCAGTCGGTGCAGAGGATGTCTTTTCCCTTGGCTACGAAACGCTTGTTGGACAAACTGAGGGAGCACCTCTTACAGTTGAAGCAGTATTCATGCCAGGAGCTGCCCTCATAGTTCACCACATTCACCCCTTTACCAAAACCTGAGAGGAGAAAAGAGCAGAGGAGAGTTAGACCGTGCCTTTGGTCTACCTTTGTGTGCCACCTGCTGGTCTTAGTCAGTAAAGACATCAGCTGTATTTGAACTGAGTATTTGCCTTAAAGCACATCTGGAAAGTCACAAAACAGCTTAAAATCTCACTGGCACTAAACACACTGGCTTCAGTGGACTGGGAACAACACAACAATGGAGGACATTGAGGAGAAGGCATACCTGCTGCTGCTCGGTCTATGGCTATTTGTCAGGCTCAGAATAAAAGAAGAGAGTCGGTGTGTAGTCATTTCCCTCGTTGTCAGTTTTAAAAAATGTTTTGTTTGATTCTTGTGAAGAAACCGCTCTCATGACTTCTTCCACCTAATGGAAATCCCTAAAACCTGAGTGGAGTCGAGTCAAGCTCAGTAGGTGCTAGTGGAAGCTAGTGGCTTTAAAGATACCTGTGAGCTGAATCTACATATTCTGTGCAGAGCAACCCCCTCCTGTGTCCTTATGCTCAAAATGAGAGTTGCATCAATGTTAATAATTATATTTCACAAGATCAGACACCAGCAATCTCACAGATGACTGCGTTCTCAGCTTTTGTAATGAGTAAAGCTTTTGTAATACAAAAATTCAGGGTGTGCTTCACTAAGGTAGAAGCGGTTTCACATTTTTACTCCATTTCCACGTTTTTAAATGGCGTTCAGCTTTTATTTATGCTAACCTGTGATGGGGTTCTGGCAGCCGCTGCACTTCTTGGCCACGGAGTTCTTGTAGCAGTCGACACAGAAGACCTGGTCCTGGTGGTTGGTGAAACTCGTCCCTGCCAGAGGCTTTGCGCAGGAGCTGCACACGAAACAGTGGCTGTGCCACGGCTGGTCCTGGTAGTTCACTCCTCCAGAGGTTATAGGCTGGAGACAGAAGTGCTCAACCCAGTGAGCTACAGTGGCTTCCACATTTGTTACATTTAACATAGTGTGGTATGAATAAAACAGTCGAGTTAAAAGTACAAATGAAGTAATAATTTATTAACAATTTGATCAGTCATTAGCGTAAGTGGGTAAAAGGGTAAAATGCAATTAGGCTGCGGATTTCCCTGACAGAATAAAAAAGTATCCTAAGTATCCAAACATTAAAATGAGGGTTAACATTAGATTTTCAGATTGTTTGAATTATTGCACTATTACAGCCTTTTAAAAATCCATAAGGAGAGCTCCAGATCGTGCTTATTAAAGGAATTTTGACATGTCTTTATGAGAGCAAAGCAAGTAAAAATAAAACAATGAGCACAATCCTAAACATTTAAATGGCAGCGTGCCTAAAATTGCTGTAAAAATGTGGCTGTATTTGATTCATGCTTCAAAGTGATCTTGGTGATAAGATCACTTTGGTCTGGTTCCCTGTTTTAGAGAAATTACCTTTTTGCAGCTCACGCAGTGTTTGGCGAATTTGTCATCATAGCAGGGGCTGCAGTAAATGTCACTTCCTTTGGAGAGAAAATTCTGTGACCCTATTGGTCGTTTACAGCTGTAACAGGTGAAACACTCGTCGTGCCACGAGTTCCCTTTGTACTCCACGCTCTCTGTTCCTGCGGGGGAAAGACAAAGACAAATTATGCTAATGCTGAATAGCAGAGGACATTTTTAGGCCTTTTATTTAACTAAATGCACGAGTCCTTTTATTTAATAACAGCTTGACACTATAAAAATCAGTACACCCTTACTGCCTTAAATCATGTATATATATATAGATGTTGAGATGAAGAAATTCTTTTGAAGGGGAGTTTTTTCACCTCACTCTTTGGTCTTTTAATCACACAAGAAAAGCAGATCAGTGGGCAGCTTTTTTTTGTTGTTGTTACCCTAAGCTTGTTGACTACACTGCTTCCTTGTTACCTCTACAGAGCTTTGGTGTGAATGTGATCAGTCGTACCCGCCAGTATGGGTTTATAACAGCCGTGGCAGCGTGGAGCATCCTCTCTGGAGCAGCACTTCCCACACATGATGCGGTCATCCTTGGTGCTGAAGGGCTCCTTAGCCAGAGGCTTGTAACACTTTGCACAGCGGAAACACTCTTCGTGCCAGTATCGGCCCTTGTGGCTGAGCTCCTGATGGAGGAAGATGGACATGTTTTGGGGGATTTTTTTTTAGGTGACAGCTGAACAAAGGTGGCAGGAAATACCAAAACTTCTAAGTCCACACATAGAAATGCAGCCTAATAAGACACCTTTGTTTCCACGGAGATGGGCCTGTGACACTCGGCACAGGAGTTAGCGCAGAACTTTGTGTGGCAGCGAACGCACACCGGCCTGCCCTCGTTACGGACAAACCTCTTCCCCCCGAGGTCCTCACGGCAGTAGAAACACTGCGAGCTTTCTGCCATCGTCAGGATACAGTCCCACCTGCAGCAAGAAGAGAACGGAGGGAGGAAGTAAAACCCCTGCCAAGCAACGATGGTAAACACCGCGCTGGTTTTATGACCGCAGATAAGAGTTCGTATTTTATGATTCATGATACAAAATGGATTTTAGTTGTTTGTGGTTTCAATTAAGAACTTTTGGTCCTCACCAAACAGCAAATTGTTCAAACCAACCACAAAACTTTAAGCATGAGCTCATTTTAAACAACCCAGCTGCAACTATTACTTATTCTCATTGTGGATGAGCCTCCTGATCATGTGCTTCATTAATCAAATGAGTTTCCAGCAGTTTTGAAAGATTGCCACTTTCCACCAATTCATCAAACCATCACTTTATTTTCTTCCTATGTTCTGTGTGCAAACATCTATGAAAAACATCAAAAAGGTAAATGAGACAAAAATGATTACAAGGATTGGTAGGAGCTGAAATTTCTCCATAGAGCATAACTATTTACTGTGGCTCAGCTCTGTGGGATGTTTGAGCAGCTGGAAACTAAGACACCATCAAAGAGGAAATCAGAGGCTGTCAGCTCACAGCTGTGTGTGAGCTGTGTGTTATTTGAGCTGATATCTTGGATACACAACGAAGCATCTGTCTTTTCTGACGCATCTGTCAAAGTTTCAGTGTACCTATGTGGACAGCGTTCACGTCAGAGTGGTTGTGCGGTGCACTCGCTTCCTCTCCATTTGTACGTCTTATCTCTTCCTGTTAAAGCAGCTCCTAACTGATAAGTTTGACAGCAAATTTTACTGCTGTTTTAGGAGGCAGATGAATTAGGCTTTTATTTGCTCTCGACTTCCTCTTCCTTCCTCTAGTAATCTATACAACCTCATCTTTGCATTCCCAGGTCGTACCTGCTCTGCTTCAGGGACATGTCCAGATGTGAGGGTTTGGGTTGGCTTGAGAGGTGGCCTCATATTTGACTTCAGAATATTTTAGTTCATGGTTGACTCAGTGATTGAAAGGTGCAGCCACCGCCATGCTTTATACTGAGTGTAAGGCATTTGTGCTGATATGCTGTGTTTGGTTTTCTCCAGATGTGACGCTGTTTATTGTGGCCAGACGTCTTCACTTTGCACTCGTCTGTCCTAAGGACCTTATTCCAGATGTTTTGTGGTTTATTCAGATACAAATTTAAAACTTAACTCATGCTGCTATGGTCTTTTTAGAGAGGAGAGGCTTTCTCATGGCTATTCTACTATCATGCAAATATTAATATTGTTAATATTAGTAAAATCTCGCAATTGTAACCTTCCTGAGGACACTTGGGCCAACATTTGCTACTTTTAATGGAGTATGAGGAAACCAAGAAGGTCATTTAGAGAGTAGAAGTCAGTGTCCTGTCTCTAAGGAGATGTATCTGGATCCATATCAAATCCTAATGGGCTCTTCGTTTGCCCGTGCGTCATATCTTCACCAAGCTTTCTGAATATCTGTTTGCCAGTTCTTGTTTAATCATGCTGACAAGCAGCACTGCAAGCGTTGGCACACTTGATTTCTCACACTACAGAATCCAGAATTCACTCTCCCTAAAATACAACACACATAAACTTCCTAAACATAGATCCAAAATCACCATGTTGACCAGCATAAATCTGATCACAGAGCTGTGATTACAGGGCCAGAATTTCAGATGGTAAATAATAAACAACATGTTGGTTAAAAAAAAAAAATGTAAAAAGAAAATCACGGCTACACAAAGGCACGAAAATATGGAAGAGGAGCGATCGCTACAGTCTGTTCGCTCACTTATTTCCCACATCAGGTTCATGCTGCCTGACCACGAGGAATTCTCACAAACTGCTGTGAGACAAGTGTGTGTGTCCATGTGTGTCTGCACAGTGCGGTGAACGCACGAAGGAATGCCTGGCATGACTAATGTGGTGAGATCAGGAACGCTGACATCCTTATGACGAACTCTACACGCACACACAGACACACTCTCCACTTCTTAAATGAACCACTCCCTTAAAAACCACAAACTATAGTGTTCACCTCCTGGATGGAGCGACATGTCA
>VURO01020435.1:5023-15321 GCA_015108175.1 Pelvicachromis taeniatus
TGTGAAAGATGCTCTTGTACTTTTGATGCTGCTTCTAAGCCACCTGTCTGTTGCTTGATGTCAGTAGTGTTTGTACACATGTTCTTCTACTTTCACCAGAGTAGCTCTGGTGGCTAGCTCTGAGGTGGCTAGCTTTGCTAACTGAGATCACCGTTCTCCTGCAAAGACACTTAGAAGAAAAGACGGGACAGGTTTTCGCTTTCACTTTACTTAAAGTTTTTAACAGTTTTAAAATCAAATGAAAACACACCCCAAACCACCAACATCTGTCTCTGTGTGTGCCACTACACTCTCACAGTCATTTCCCCAGTGGGTTTTCATAACAGCTCTGGACTCTGTTTAAAACATGATTGTAGTTGCCTCTTATGATTTCACCCTGTTCACACTTTTAAGCACAAAGAAGGGTCTTGGTTCCCCCTCTGCAATAAAAGTCCACAAGTTTCCCTGCAGGAAATGGAGGTATAAATCAATCCCATTAGCATTCATGCACTGGGGCGGCTTTTTCAAGCCGAGCAGCCTTTGTGCTCTCTGAGCAGCACTTAGGCAGCAGGAGAGCCACGGCTCTATTGGTGTCCTATAGACATGCAACAGTCGATGTCAATTAACTGCTCTCTGCTGGGCACCGACTCATGGCTTTACACCATTCACACTGAAACTGGGATCTGTTTCTTTCTCTTTTGTGGAAAAACGTTATGGGAACATGGACATAACTGCTGTTGTGATATAATATATAATTATATTAGTAATAAATCCAAAAGACAATAATAATCTGTATGTGAAAAAGTAACTGCCCCTCTAAAAGCTAGCATGACGTGAGGCATTTTGGCATCTTTTAACCTACTTCACCTTGTCAGGCAAGTTGTATTTAAGTGAGTGCTTGATTCAGGAGGTTTAGTGGTAATCAGGCCTTGGTGTGGCTGGTGAAGCTGAGCTGAACTGTGGTTCACTACAGTTAATTCACGATTTAGCAAGCCAGGTTTGATAGCATTTTTGATAGCATTGTTTCATAATCCCACTGAATTGAATGAATTTAGTTCTTTACATAAGTTATTTACCGTATAGATGCTAACCCAAATTCTCCCTCCCCTCACCACCAGCTGCTCACGGCCCCTCTCCGAGTATGATTCTGTCTGACATGTCTTTTTGTAAAAGGGAGTTTTTCCTCCCCACTCTCGCCAAGTGCTTGCTCACAGGGAGTCGTCTGATTGTTGGGGTTTTCTCTGTATTAGTGTTGGGTCTTCACCATTTAAAGCGCCTTGAGGCACCTGTTGTGGTGATTTGATGCTTTAAAAATAAAACTGAATTGAGTCGAACTGAATTCAGTTTCTCGTCAGCTGAAATGATTTGGTGGAGTGTTACTCTCCAGTCTCTGTGGACATAAATCACAGGCTCCAGGATAAACAAGTAAACATTAAAGTTGACTGGAGGTTATTCTTCATTTATCCGACCATTAAAAAGTCATTAGCAGTTGATCATACATGTGGGAATAATAACTTTTCAAGATGCATCCTCAGGTCTTCACTCAATGAAAGGAGCATTGACGAATACGCATATGCATGTTTGCTGAAAGCCTGTATTGGTTATGGTGAATGGACAGGTCATCTCCAGGACTGTCGTCCAGGAGACGTGAGTTTGTGACTTGTCGGGGACCAATGTTTTCACACTTTAGCTTGTGAGGTTTTGCTTCGAGTCATTGTTTGGTTCAGACGTAACAACGACGTAAGACGTAAGAAGCCTTCTGAAAAGATCTGTCTGGTTAAATTTGTCAGAGAAAGTGCTTTTCAATAATAAGGTGAGGCAACATGTGACACTGATAATATCAGAGCACATTTTATGTGCTCTTACTAACATGACTGCAAGATGCCAGCTGATCTGTGTTACATTTTATTTATCAATTATCAGAAAGGATGACATGATACGCACGGGGGATGCTGGAGGGAATCGTTTTCTGAAACAGATGCCAAAACACATCTGACAGATGAGATGAATAACTTTTTATTGCATAATTACATAATCTGTACGCGTCCAGTCAGTCTGTATTAAGCGTGTTGGAACAAATCATGTTGGGAATACATGAAGAGCTATCCTAAATTGCAACTTACAGAGATCAGCAGCTGATGTCCTTGTACGATGTCCCGAAGGCCGTCAGCTCAGAGGATCCTGTAGTCGATGCTTTTGGCAGCAAGCAAAATACGAGCCGAATGTTCACTACTCTTAATTCTCTGACTCATTGAATAATTTCAAGTCCACAAACATTTCATTAACCTGTTCCACACACTGACACCTTACTTTCAAAGAAGCTCCATCTCCTGTAAGTTTAAGTTTATTCTCAGGTCTGCGAACAGCAACAACAGCACGCATGCGTGTGCTTGTGTAGCTTTACAGTGAAACATACAGTAAGATTAACAGTGTGCCTTCAGCAGTGGTCATATTTCTACAGAGCAAAACCAAAACACAGAAACAGGCAATCACTCTGAAAAAAGGTTTGTGTGTTTTCTCATTCAACTAAATCCAAAATGGACACACTGCTCCAAACAGATAAGCCTTCTGACTCCTCTGATTAGCATACGGTGATTATGCATATTCAAATTAACTCTTGGAAAGTAAATGTGATTCAAGTCTGCGAAAACACCTCACTCTCCATTTTCAGCCCTGTATCCACTGGCCTCTGATAGGTATCAACAGCATCCTGGGGACCCTTTGATTGACAAGTCCACTGACATGAGATTGCAGCAGCCGGCACAGCTCAGGTGAAGCTATAATAGGTCCATTTAATGAAAAAGTAGCCCAGAGACCTTCCCCACACATATCAGCAACAGACAAGGGAGCTGCGTTTTTTTTTTTTATCCACCTTGGTGACAAGAGGTCGGACGTATTATAAGGCATTTAATTTAAGCAGAGGACTCCGAGGGAACAATCTTCCATTTCACTGTGTTAAAAGGAGCAGACAAATGGGCAGAAAAGGATTGAAAAAGTTCAGTTAAAGAGCACTCCTGACCTCAATTAGCGAGCATTTCTCCTCCGAGTGTGAAGTGCTATATATCTGACATGCAATGATGTGTAGACTTTGTCACTGTTCCTCGAAACCTTACGCAAGTTGACCTGCATTATATATAAAAAGTTCCTCCATCAAAAAACAGAAGACGGAGACTGGGAATATGAATACTGCATGAACCCCCCCCCCCCAATCAGGATTTGAAGGAGGTAAACAGGATGTTTTCCTCCTTCTATAAATACCACAGCGCTTCAATAACGTCTCCTTCCGGGAATCTGTCAGTCTGAAGTGCTTCTTCTCCCGTCTTCCAAAAGAAAAAGAAAATAAATCAGCCGGCATTCACACTGGGACAGCAGCTGTGCTGTAGATTCAGCTAACGTGGCTCAGGATTCGCACACTTTTCTCTTATTCTGTTTTTAGAGCAGAATAAATGTGGTGCCACCCAGCATAGTTTTTTTTATTAGTATCAGTCCTCTTCATGTAGTAAAGTAAGATTATTCTCGTCTTTCTTAACCTGTCATTCTTTCCATCACTTGCTTGGAGTGTATAATTGTTTCACCCTGCCCGTTTTTTCTACAATAGAGACGCTGTGATGGCTGTTCTGCAGGCTTTGACCCCCTACTGCAGCCAGCATGATGTCAGTCTTTGGTTTGAGAAGCACTACTCTGAATTAATTTAATTTATTTAGGACAGTGCATGTTGATGAACATACATGTATAAAAATTACATGAATGTAAACATACCAGATTATAGCCAAAGGGCTAATTTCCATCTGTTGTCCATAACACAAAAAAATATAGACATGATAATAATTCATAAAAAGTTCATAATAAAACTCCATCACCAAACCTCACACATACACACCAGTCTATTCCCAAATAAATCATTAAAACTATACAACTTATACATGATCACACACTTGATTTATCCATAACCAAGTCCTAACCTGCGCCTTAAACAAGTTAAATGTAGAGCAGTGTCTAATGGATTGGGGACGACTGTTCCACAGACGGCCACCGTGGACAGAAAGGACGTTCTGCCCAAATGCGGTCCGCCTGTGTGGTATAAACAAGTCTCCTCGGGTTGTGGCTCGAGTGGTGGTGGAGCAAGGGAGTGTAAGACTTTATATATTAAACACACTCTTTTAAATTTCACCAAATTATTGAGGTTCAATAATTTATGTTTTTTTAACACATGACAGTGGTGGTGAGAAATCGGTTTTTTCGGAACAGAAATCTGAAGCCTCCCTTGCTTTTGTTTTTTGGTGGGGGGTTTTTTTGCATTTTTTTCCACCTCCATGATAATTTCTTGGATCTATAAGTAAACATGTGTTTATGCTCGGTAACATCCAAATAAAATGCTCGACTTTTCTCAGTAAAACCAGAATACAGACTTCCTCTGTACAAAACAAACACATCAAGTTATTTATTTTTGAAATTATTCATGTGACCATGACATAATTCTTTATTTATCCAGGTAAAAATGTCATTGCCCAGAGAGACCTGCCATCATGGCAGCAAAAGGCATTAGAAATGCCTTCATTTCAATTTACCTTCATCATTTTTCCACCTCGATGAAAAAAACGAGTTATAAACGTTTTCCAATGTGTTTTTTATGTTTTAAGGTTAAGATGTCTTTAGACATTAAAACATGTAATCAGTTTTTTCTGTGTATGTCTCAAGTCCTTCACATTTTACTCAGATTTTACAGCTAAAAGTCGTAACTGCACGTCTGAAGAGTTGCTGTGTTTCTGGCGAGCAGACTGGGAGGACTGCTGTTTCTAATTAAAACTCGAAGACGCTTACACTGACTGAGCATGGAAATTGTGGCCCATTGCTTCAGAGACATCAACAGTTTTTAGACACTGACTGACGCAGCTTTTTTTTTTTACACATTAGGAAAAATCCTCTGTGTGGATTTCATTCATTGATTGCGTGTTTCAGGCATGTTTACTTGCCTCCTACGTTTACGTTTTTATGCTGCATCTAGGGGACAAGAAGATCATACGTTTTTTAAGCTGAACAAGAATTCATGCATTGCTCTCTTTGTGTCTTTGAAAAACATATGTGACACACTTTGTTAGTGATGCCTTCCAACACAGTACATTACATGTTACGCTCATAAAAAGGCCTACTTGTATCTCATGACATCACTGTCTTGGTCTAGTGTACTCTTACTTACTTACAAACGTGATGCATGAACTATAACAGTACATTTAGCCGAGCTCAATCTGAAGCCTTACTTCCCAGAAAGTGCTCTTTTGGAATAAGCTCTGCTGAGCTGCAAAATTGAACTGCCAGTCGTCTATGGAAATTTGATAACAGAGGGTAATGCTCTGAGCCTGATGTCTGAATTCCCACTCTGAAGTAGCTGTGGCAGAGAGTGCTGTAAGGTAAATCACCCTCTATATGGCTATCAGTGGGTTGGAAATGTAGTAAAGGAGAAACAAAGAGGAAATCGGACTACGAGGTAAAGCTTGCACAGGTCCCCACTCATAAACTGTAATATCTTATTAGTATTTTATTTGT
Source organism: Pelvicachromis taeniatus (assembly GCA_015108175.1). Classification (NCBI taxonomy): domain Eukaryota; kingdom Metazoa; phylum Chordata; class Actinopteri; order Cichliformes; family Cichlidae; genus Pelvicachromis; species Pelvicachromis taeniatus. The sequence continues at coordinate 10,547 of VURO01020435.1, forward strand.
TGAGCCATCTGGAACTCCTCAGCCCAAGTTCCCCTTGTTGCATCTTTGAATCCACCCACATTTCCTCGTATCCAAGCCTCAGCCGGCGCTGTGATCCATCCAGAAAACCAATTACGTATAGCAGACGGCCTAATTGACTCAAATTTAATTTAAGTCGTTCATTTGTTCCACTGTCAAGAGATGGGCTGAGATTTATGCAGAAGAGGCCCTGTGTTGCTTTGAACAAATGGGCAGCTTTGAAATTGAAATGCTGGCTTTTGTATAAGAGGAGCCACTGGGCAGCTTATGATCTTCAATGTGAAGCCAGTGACTTAAAGAGCAGGTCGTTTTATTTGAGATCCTTGTCAGTGCAGTGTGTTGTAGGAGATTTATGTGCTTAAAATGCAGAGTCCCAATTACTTAAAGCAGCAGAGCTCGGCTTTATATGGTTAACCTAAAATTTGACTCTGAAATACAACATTTCATTTTAATGCTCTATGACTGGAAGTCACCTCTGTTTAAAGAAACGCTGCCTCAGTGAAGGCAACATTTCGCATTGCTGACAGCTAGTTTAGGCCAGTTGGATCCAGGTGCAGATGGCGTCAGCTGCTGCCTTCAAGTACTGATTGTGGCGCCATGCATCTCTTCCCATTAAGCTTTGAGGCAGCAGCTCAAAACATCCTCAAGGAAACATGTTGCCTGACACAATAGGAGTGCTAGGGTATCTGCAAGAACCCAACTATGCAAGTTAGAAGGGCTTGGCAGAGCGCCATACATCGACTGGATCAGAAACCTGAGTGTTGATGGTTCCCTGTCCAGGTAATCTTCCACGCCAATGCCTGCAAGATTTCTGACCTGATTTTTCTCATGAGCTCCTTTTTTTGGAGTCTTTAAAATCAGATGTCTGATCATAAACCAGGACAGTCCTCTTGCAATCACTTAAAATTTTCCATTTGCAGATGGAAACACATCACCCATTTTTTTTTGCTTTTTTTATTGTGGCACATTCCTTATCTCTGAGTCCATATGGATGTTTAGCTCCAGCAAAAAATAAACTGAAAAATGTAGAAAAGATGGCCGTGTTGATATTAGGGATAGGTGGATTTTTCTGACCTAGAAATCACAGAGCTGATAAAATAGTGAGTCTAAAATAGTCTGTTACCAGATCTACAACACACAGCGTCTAAAGTCATCCCAACTAACGATTGTTGGGAACCAGTAAAGCCAACAAAATGATTTTTTTTCAATCAAAATAAGTTACAAAAGCGACGTGCCTTTTCATTAAACACATTCAAACGTGCATGCAGTAATATTAGAAGCTCCTGATAAGACTGCTCATTAAGGCAGGCGCAGCATGAGATTGCTTGAGTGCACCTAAAACACATGCAATTTTCTCAGCTGAGAATTCAACAGTAGAGATTCTCGCAGCTTTAATTGGAACTAAAAATAGAAACCGAGACCTTGAAGGACACCAGGTGAGCACAGAACCAAATTGTTGAGTGAACCTCCGTGTCTGTGGTATGACGTAGGACTACTGAGAACACACACGATCCACTTGCATGTGATTATAATTGGAAAAAAGAGGAGCATGGGCCACGTGAACACTTCGGTCCTCACAAGACATTTGGGAGCATCAACTAGCCCACAGACGTCATGACTCATCAGATACTTCAGATCCAGATAATAAATAAGCTTTTTAATCATTCCCTATCCAATAAAGTGAATGGCTACATGTTTTTTTTTTAAATACAAGAATTTATCAGATTGTTAGAGCACTGAAGGGTCACATTGGGACCCATCTACTTCTGCAACCACTTAGAATAAGTTTTGCCTTTCTTCACAAGTTTTAGGAGCTTTCAAGTTTTATGTTTTCTTGCATTATTTAGACTTTCCTTGCATCACTTCTCTCTGATCTGCAGAAAATGGCAGCGCATGTAGGCGTACGCTCGACTGCGGGTGCTCGGGAGCGATCAGCTAGGTGGGAAACTGCAGGAGCTAATTCACTCAGCTTTCTTATTCTTTGCTGCTGATGTGGATTAAGACAGGATTTAGGATTCATCTGTGGGAATGACTGATCCAGACCTCATGTGCTTTTTAGTAAAAACCACAAGCCTGTGTTTCTGAGCAAGACATCAAGTACAGTGTTTCCAAGGTGAACACATGCACATGATTTTGTTCTGAAGAAATATTGGATTTATAATAAAGACCAAAGAACATGTACAGTCAATAGAGTTTTTGAGACATAGGTCTCCTATTACGTATTACTGATCAGGGAGATACTTATTTAAAACCTTTAAATAATGAAAAAGAGAAAAACAATGAGTTTTTCTCTTTTTTTTTTTATACAGTGCGTTTCGGTGGGCATGATGGATGCTGAATAATTGGTGGCGGGCTGGAGCATAGCATGGTTTCAAGGTTTAATTTCCTCTTTTCACGACACGAGTCAGTAAAAGCAGAAATGTTCTTGGTGCAAAGCTTCTCCTGCTGTTTACTTTAATTGTGGCTACTACTGAGGTCTTAACGTTTCCCTTCTGACGCCTCAAAGAAAGATGGCAAAGTGACCCCGGGAAAACAATCGGAGCAGAAAAACAAAGAGTCTTCATATCAGACGAACTCCACATTTCCCCTGAACAAAAGGAAATGCTGACTTTTATAATAGCCACAGCAGCCAGGCTTTATTTCCCCAGGTGTCACATGGTGATATGTTGCTTCTTGTACAGAAGCTATGTAAAATAAAAGATGCCCAGTAATGTATGCCTCTTTAGTTGTGGTCTTTTAATTGGATTTCTTTGAGGGATCAGATTAACCTTAAGGGGCCTCGGCCTCTGATTGCAGCCTGACACCCAGTTTCAACATGCCTCGCTGCGAGGCTGTTTAATTCACTTTGTGTTGGTAAGGGCTGCAATTTATCATGTCAGGACTTGCTTTTGATTGATTCTCCGTTTTTTTTTGTTTTTTTTTGTAAACAAGATCTGCTGAGGAGTCGCAGGGGATTTGTCCGAGGATAATTTAGTTCCTCCTGCAACAGATAATCATGCAAAAATGACAATTTATGATTCAAATCACTGCTGTAAAGCATGAATGAAGAGATGCGGTTGTGACATATCACTGAATAAAATCTGGCTGATTATTTGCAAAGATTTTTCCAAACTCGTTTTGTTTCATTTAATGTGGGTTCAGCAGACTTTGCAGCTTCAATTAGAAATAAAGACGAGTGTGGCACTTTTCAAAGAACCATGCGCCCTCACAAAAGAAGCCCTCTTAGATATTTAATTAGGCCAGTCATTTCAATTTCGTTTGGTACTTGCTTAACACCATTATCTTCACATGACCTATTCTTAGGCCTTATAAATATTCAGTTCATTCATAATGATCTTGATTATAACCAAGTGTTTAACAATTATGTGTAATTAAATGCAGGAAGGGTTGCAAAAACCTCTCTCTTATCCATAATGTAGTTACAGTATCCTATCAGACTCAAGAAGAGAGAGTTATGTTATGTCAAATGTACAGAAAATTGTAAAATCAAAGTATTCCTGTAGCTGTTAATGACAATGGGAGCTACTGATCTACTCTCCGAGTGTCTGTCATGGCTGTGACGGCAGACGTGTGGAGTTTATGAGAGAAGGACCCAAGAGCAGGCACTGGCATTACTGTGAGTGAGCTTTAGTCCAAACGTGAGACTACAAACAGAAGCAAGGATGGCAAGGACAGAAACACGCAGAGTGAAACACGGGATGACACGCAGCGCAGAGGTAATCCAGATGGACCAGTGACGAGCAAACGAGAACACACGCTTGCTATGTCCCAATTCAGGGGCTGCATCCTTCGGAGGACCCGGCCTTCCCAGTCTACGTGGGCTAGGACCTCCGAAGGCCGAGAAGTGAGAGGCTTGTGAAATGGGACGGACTAGCCTTCAGATTTGCATCACCAGCTGTTCCCGCCCTTACCGCTTCCAGCTCCTCAGTTTTACCGTCTCCGTTGCTGCCGCCAGTGGTGGAAACTGCAATTGACTGGGCAGCGCTATGACTTCTGGGATATGTTGGGCCACAAAGGATACACCCGACCCATTCTTCAAATTCGGGAAATGAAGGATGCATTTGTTGGCCGCATTTGGGGCAGCCTTTGAATTGGGACAGCCTACGTCGCGTCGCTGTAATGTAACCGGCATAAAATGCGGCCCACGAAGGCTGCAGCCCCTGAATTGGGACACAGCTTAGATAAGAGGGAAACGAGGAACCTGCACACAGGCAAGGAACACAGCTGACACTAATCAGAAAAGATTGGGAGGAAGTAAAACAGAATACATGACATAAGACATTGACCTTCAAAGTAAAACAGGAAACACATTGACTAAACTCAAGTCACGTAAGCTTAACACACAAGCCAGGTAGAGATCTGAAATGTGGGACAGGAAGGCACAGAAGCCTCACAGCGAGAAGGTCCTGAGTTCAATTCCACCATCAGGCCGGGGTCTTTCTGTGTGGAGTTTGCATGTTCTCCCCGTGTTTGCGTGGGTTCTCTCCGGGGACTCCGGCTTCCTCCCACAGTCCAAAAACATGCAATTTGTGGGGATAGGTTAATTGGAAACTCTAAATTGCCCATAGGTGTGAATGCAGGAGTGACTGTGAGTGTGAATGGTTGTCTGTCTATGTGTGTTAGCCCTGTGACAGACTGGCGACCTGTCCAGGGTGTACCCGGCCTCTCGCCCACAGACAGCTGGGATAGGCTCCAGCGCCCCCGCGACCCTGAAAAGGATAAGGATGGATGGAATGCAGAATTTAGGTCCTCTAAGA
>VURO01020435.1:17958-32722 GCA_015108175.1 Pelvicachromis taeniatus
TTGTGATCATTGTTGGTTTTTACTGGATCTGGATTTTTTTTTTTTTTTTTCCCCTGATCTGCCATCTGAACTGAAAATTACTGCCAGACCAGATTTTTGCTGGCTTTTGTGATCTGAGATCAAAACACAGACTGGACTTGGCATCAAAGCCACAATTGTAGAGCTGAAAGGAAGCTGGTTAATATCCAGTGCTATCAAACTGCACAGAGTCACCATGGGCACGCAGGAGAAGCGCTTTCACAATGCCGCCACACATGTTGACCTACATACACTTGAGCTACCACACAAGAGATGGCGAATAAATTATTCACAAAGTCAATGGAGTGGTTGAAAGGACATATATGTTGCTGTCTGTCAACAAAAACAAAAATCTATACACTGCATTATAAAATCCCGAGTACACCACGACCCTGCATTATCCACTATGTCAATATGCAGTAGGTGTGGAAGAGATTTGGAAATTCTAAATGATGGATTGGTGCAGTGCAGCTTGTGAGTCCCTCACTGACCACCGCCCACTGGTCCTCTCTTATCGATCGGCCCCTCTCATTCCTGCTCCGCTTTTTTTTTTCTTCCTGTAGGCATGTACCGTGTTCCAGTTCTCCACTTTCCTTCTACTGCCTTCCCTTGACGCTGTACCTTATTAGGTTGCCGCCCCAGTCCAGTCACGCGGTCCCATCAGGATGCCCCAGCTCACTTTCTCACCTGCTTAAAGAAGCGGCCGAGCTGTTAGCCATGGTGGCTGTGATTTTATTTTAGCACCTTGTTGCTGCTCTCTATTTTTACTTAGAAATCTGTACCTTGTTTTGTATTTGATGCACTCTTGTTTCGTGAGTTATTAACGAAGCACACTTGTAGGTGTGGGCTGAAATACTTGACTCCCACCTTTTATGTGCTGGTTTGCTTTACAGACAGAAAGGTGCTTTCTTGTACCCGTGAAGAGCCTCTCTAGCCAAGCCCTTTAATTTTCTTTTACCGTTTTATTTCTTTGTGTGTGCAAAACTTTGGATATAATACTTGTGAATAATTTAACTATTATGAATGGTTTGTGTATTGGGAAGCAATTTTTTTTAGGCTTTTCTTAAAAGCCTTATTTTTTATGTATTACTAGGGAGAACATGCATAGGGTTAGTGGCCTAAACAAAAGTTTAAAATGTTGTAAAATAGCTGAAAATAACTGTGGGACCAATTTTATCGACTTACTCGTTTAACAAATTCTGCACTCCATCTCCAATATCAGTGAAATGTAGCTAATTGCGCCTCCTTTTCGGTTTTTGCTCACTTCTTCACGTTCCCGACAGGCTTGCATTTAATTCTGGCTACCCATCCGAGTTACCTGGCCTGCACCACTCCACTAGGTAGCTTTGGAGTGTCTGCCCCCCTTCTTTCTTTCACATCATGGTTCCTAGTCTGTCGTTGCATATCACTGACTACATGGTGTGCTTATGAAAATAAAGTCCTGCGTCAGCTTGCGTGGTTTTTCAGCAGGGCAGAAGATTCAGCTCTAGCTGCTTTCTACACAGAATTGGAAATAACTAATTTCCAAAGTTATTTTAGTAAGTTTATGTATGTTATGTCTGTGAGGGTTCTCAGTCATCCAGGTCATCGTAGTCTAAAGGAGCTTGGAAAGAAGAGCATCTGAACTTCTTGAAGATGTTTTACCGCTCATCCACGGAGCTTCTTCAGTTCTAAGCGCAATTGGTGGAAGGTCCCAGATTTTCAGCCCTATGGGAGTGTCCCCAAGAGGGTCATGGGCTGTGAATATGTATGCTACACATACAAACTCAGCAAACCTGTACATTTGCCTAGGTTGTGTTTAGTCTGGAATTGGGACTCATTTGTTGACTGATGTTTTGGTTCCTGTCTCAATTTCCTCGTTCCAAGTATACTGTAAGGCTGTCTTTAATTTTACTGTCATCCTGTGATTGTCATGTCTGGCTGGCTGTGTGCAGGCAGGTACGAGGAAAGGACCCAAAGCAGACTTCACGGGAGACAGGAGTGGAACTCAAAAAATACAAAAACAAACCAAGAAATAAATATAATCTGCAGGGAAACACGAGGAGGCACACAGCATCAGGGAAAGCGCCGTTAACCACGCGACAGGGAGCACAGAAAGCACAGGACTTAAATACACAAGACACAACGAGGGGAACGAGAGGCAGGAGGTGAACACGGCTGGGAGACATCAGGGCTAACGAGCACAGGGAAGCAAAACTGAAAACACTGACATGAGACAAAGACCTTCAAAATAAAACAGGAAACGCAAAAGCACAGAGAAGACAGACACAGAGACACGGGCTTTACACAGGGACCTGACAACAGAGGGAACACAGGCAGGGGAGCGCAACACAGAGACAGAACACAAAACCACAATAGTCAAAACATGGGACATAATAATAAATCAAAACAGCACACTAGAAAAACAGAACAAACCAAGGAGCAGCAAAAACACAAAACACAGACAGCAATAAATACAAAACCCAGTGGAGGGGAAGGCTGAACACAAGACCAAGGGGACACACATCCTGTCATCCTGTGTTCTTGATTGTTTCCACCTGTGTCTCATTTCCCAGATGTTTTTACTTCCCTGATCAGCCCTGTGTGTATAAATTGTCCTATCTTCCCCTCATCCTTGGTTAAAAGAAACCCTACTGATGTTTTTAAGGGTTTTCAGCCTCATAAGTACGCATTCAGTTTTCAGATTTGGCCCACTGCGTTGAGTGGAAAGACGCATTTATCCAAAACAAACTGCCAAACACTAAACTGTACAAAATATCCCAAAAGGTGTGACGTGTAAAGGGTTAGCCTCCTGGGGACCTGGGCGTCCACATATGTGGACATCACATTTTGGGTTGTCTAAACCAAAATACAACATTTTGCTCTACAAGGGCCTGATATCCTCTTACGAGGACATTATGCTGCCACTGTTCGATCAAAAATTGAAAACAAATGCCCTCATATGTGGATCTCATTTTTCTCAGAAACAAAAATCAGGTAAAAATAAATAAATAAATAAAAAATGAGGTAATTCTTTGTTTTTACATTCATCAGGTCCCAATCAGCCCAAATAGCAAAGACATTAAAAATGCATGCCATGAACGAGTTCGGGTCTTCGGAGGTTAAAAATGACATACAATGAGACCCAGGACCGTGTTTTGACAGGTTTTGACAGGTTCATGTTCTTAGGTGTGGTTTCTCTTTGCCCTTCATGATGTTCTGTGTCCAGTCCTCCCTGCCAGTGTGTCTCTGTGCTCCCTGTGTAAAGCCTGTGTCTTTGAGTCTTTGCTTGTTTTGTGCTTCCTGTGTTATTGTGAAAGTCTCTGTTGTCCATGTGACACTTCCCCCTGTCTCTTCAGGTAACGAGGATCAGGTGTATTCCCGGCGGTTTGGCGTTTCCTCGTTACCTTGGGTGTATTTACGGTTTGTGTTCGCGTGTGCGTGCTGTGTTTTTCACCCCACAGATCCTTGGATGTCTCTCTGCTTCCCTGCCCTCCTTCCACGTGTCTCCCCACCTCGTGTCTGGTTTGTGGTTAGTTTTCAAAGTTTAGATTATGTTTAGCTCCGTGCTCACCTCTGTAACTATTCCTCACTGTAAATAAACCTCCTCACCTTCATTCCACGAGTGCCTGCGTTTTTGGATCCGTCTTCCTCCACACCACACGGCGTGCCTCAGCAGCCCTGACAGCGACATAGTGAGGACGTGGAGGAGCCAGGAAGTAACAGCAAGGTGTGGTGTGGTCAGACCTGAAGAGCACGTCAGATGGAGTATGCGTATTTAGTTCATAGCATAAAGTGTAACATACCGAGGCTCTTGACTTCAATAATAAAGCAATGTCTGTCTTTTTATAATTTAAATGTGCTTTCATCATCTTCTTTTTATGTTTTTTCTACTTGAGAACTTTCTTTGGACACAGTGAACTACATAATTTTTTTTTCATCTGAGATCCATTCAACCAGTGCTTAATCCCCTGTTAATTTCATGCATAGAGAGAAAGATCATTTGAAAAACAGCATTCAATTAATAATTCAATTCCTCATTCAAGGGCACTCTGATGGTAGCTGTTCACTGAGAAATTCTCTTTTCATTTCAACAAGTCACTAGAATTTGGCTACAAGAGCCTAAATTCTCAAGGCCGTTGCTCACCACTTAGTCCAAGTAAAAAAAAAAGAAAAGAAAAAATATATCAAAAAACACTGAATGGTAAAAGCGCTTGTGTGCCCTAAATCAGTCAGTTACCAGAATATTAATTCAGTGAGCTACGTCTGACACGTTTGTCATCAGAGGGACAAAGAAACTGTTCAGGCATCAAAGACTCTGCGAGAGGGGCACAGCGAATGTTTCAAAGCTGTGTGCAGGTGCTCTGTGGTCCAGCTCGGAGTTTGATTGGCAGGATTATTACTCAGGCGTGTGAGTCGGTGATACATGAAGGACAGCAATGCCTCGGTCTTACCCTCCTTTGATGTGCACAGGAAATAGAGCACAAAGGCTCATTAGCTTCAGTCGCATACCGCCAAAGCTGTGATGATTAGCGTCACGCTATTATCCACACCTTAGGCCCAGATGGCTGCAAAGTTTCAAACTTTCTCGCTTCCAACTCGTGACCTTCTCATCGGCATTCTCAAAGCTTGCCGGTGTTCTCTCTTCCCCCCACCGCTTCCTCCGGCATAGTTAACAGATAACCCTGAAAGGTCACCCAAGAAGTTCATGTTCATCATCTGTTGATGTGATAAAGGTTAATAAAAGAAAATTAAAATAAATCATAAAAAAGGTGCTACCACGAAGGCGTTCAGGTCGAGCTGGCTCTCCTGGCGCTTCTGTTTTGCATTCCAATTATGCACTTTAACTTTCTTTAGAATGACATTCAACTTACATTGTGTTTTCACTTTCAAACTACCAATTAGTTGTGCCGTGTTTGATGTGGGGAGCGCGGAGGTATCTCGAAGACTAATTTATGTGCTACAGATTTGCTCTATCAGCTGACATTACTGGTCATGGATGACAGCTCCAGTTAATTGAATATTTGGATGTGGCAGTCAGGAAAAGAGCATGCGCTGTAAAAAAAAATGACACTGCATTTCAGACAGAACCACAGTCTGTGTACCCTTTCTTCCACTCACTGGCCACTTTTTTGGGTATATCTGTTTAACTGCTTGTTAACACAAGTAGCTAATGAAGCAGACACATTGCAGCAACCCAAAGTATTTTGGCATGTAGACATGGTCATAAACAAACAGAGGATCAAATGAGACACAGACTTCCAAAGTAAACCAGGAAACATAACACAGAGACGTGGACTTGACAAGAGGATACAGCTGACAGGGGAGACAGCAACTATGGAACACAGACAGAAACCAGAAGACTAAAACTCTAACATAAACCACACAGAGGATCTATACTTGGAACAATCCTATAACACATTAGACAAAGAAAGCTAGAACATAATGAAGCACACAAAATCAAAGAACCAAAAAACACAAAACACTGGGTCGACGACCTCGGCACCCTAACAACGTCCCTTAGAGCAGGGATGGGGGCACTCCAGGCTTCAAGGGCCGGTGTCCTGCAGCTTTTAGACGTGTCCTTGATTATAGCTGATTTAAATGGCTAAATTACATCCTCAACATGTCTTGAAGTTCTCCACAGGCTCGGTAATGGACTAATCATTTGATTCAGGTGTGCTGACCCAGGTGATATCTAAAACCTGCAGGACACCGGCCCCTGAGGCCTGGAGTTCCCCACCCCTGCCTTAAAGAGATGGGTAGTCAAATGGCCTTCATAGTTACCAGATCTCAATCCAATAGATTCTCAAGGATGTGCAGCCAAAAAAATCTGCAGCAGCTGTTTGATGCTGTTGTTTGAATGTGAACCAAAATCTCTCAGGAGCGTTTTTGTTGCTTCACCTTCTTGAGTTGAGTCTATGAAGATGCATTTGACATGGGTTCTTCCAACCCAGGACTATCAAGCTGTAACTGATGAATTGGCTAGTGAAGCTATATGAAAAAAGATTTGCATCTGCGTGAGCTGTTGTGAAAATAGTCTCTACAAATAAAGTGCATCTGGAAAGTATTCAGTGCTTCACTTGTTCTGAGACAGGATTGCATTAAGGCACAGATCTGGGGACGGATACAGAAGATTTAAGGTCCCAATGAGCACAGTGGCCTAAAGTTTGGAACCACCATGACTGTTACGAGATCTCCGACTGCAGTGAATGTTCATCTTCCAACAGGACAACGACCCAAACTCTGAACGGTGTTAAATGGCTTAGACAGAGTCCATACTTTGAACTCAACTGAACATCTCTGACTGTGCATCGACACGCTCCGTCCAACCTGTTGGAGCTAGAGAGGTTCTGCAAAGGAGAATGGAAGAATCTCAAGAAGACTTGGGGCTGTAACTGCTGTTAAACTAATTGTTGGGTTTTTTTCTTGAGAATTTTTTGTGTCCATTCCAGTAACATGCACATCATGGTGCAAGTTAATATCACCAGTCCCCTAATAATCCTGTAACACCACCCACACAAGTAAAAGCCTCATTGTATTATGTTTTTTTTCATTACCTGTCATGTGAAAATATCAGATTTCCACAGACATAAATGAGGAGTACGCCACTGATAAAATTCCAGTCCGTCACCAAGCATCTCTCTCGCTGGGCTGCAGAAAACACTGTTAACTGAAGAGTAAAGCCCTCATGAGAGCAGTGACGGAGGTTCTGTCAGCATCCTGGCTTCACTAACATGCAGCACCAGAGCTGCAAGCACTGAAGCACAAACAGGGAAGCGTCACACTTTTGTGCACTGACGCTCTGCTCTGCATTCCTATTCCCCCTTTCTCTTCAAGTTTCACTTTGTTTTACATCTGGGTTCTTTAAAGTCAGTTTTCAGTTTGAAAGACTTCCCAGCCTGCCGTGTTGTGCTCCTGTATTAAGTGGTAAGCTATTATCTCAAAGCCACAGACTGTGATAATGCCATTGTTCATCCCTGTACAGCAAGTGTGTGTGTCTGTAATGGAGGAAATATGGCTGTTTGGATTTAGAAACGGTAATGATGGAGTTACTCCAAAAAAGTGTTGTATAACATTTATTTTTGCAGTGCATTACTTAACTACTCACAAGAGATGGCATTACTCACCTAGCATGACCTAAAATGCATTGTCACATAAGTATCAGTTAACAGTTAAAGCTTAGTGTTGTGTTGAAAGCTGAATGTTAACATTAATTTAAACTTTACTTGAATTAGTAAAAAGTAAGTTAAGCTGAGTCGTTATAGTCAGGATATTCAAACATGGCAGTTTTCTATTTTTGTTTCTATTCATACTTCTTATGGTGTTGCTAAAGGAGGCTCAGTAGGTAGAGTGCTCGCCTCATGATCGGAAGGTCGGGGGTTCGAATCCACTGAACCGCTTCCCCTCAGGTACCCGTGAGCAAGGTACCATCTTCTACACTGCTCCCTGGGTGCCTGGCTTGACGGCAGCCCACTGCTTCACTGAGTGAATGGGTCAAATACAGAGAAGTAATTTCCCCCTGTGGGACAATTAAGGGATTCTTCTCCTACAGAGCCATGATGTCTTGTTTGCTCGTCAATAAAATTATTTCGTCAACTTTGAAGATTTGGACCATCATGTATTATTTACCCACCAGTGGTGTAAATTATTCATGAATCAAGCACAGGTGTAATAGTTATTTATGAGCATCTACATTTAGCAAATACAGACATGTTTTTCTTCTAGTTATATCGATGCTAAATGTCCAAACAAAAAAAAAAGTTTAAAAATTTTAATTTTAATTTCTCTCCCTTTCATTAAGCTTTCATGGCAAATGCTAAATATTTGGGCATCCATGTGTTTCTGTATTTAATTTAATGCTTCACAAGTTTTAACACTTTTATATGAAGATGCAATGATGGCGCTGGGACATTGGACTTTGGATCAATACTCTGAGACTCGCGTTACGTTTTCCACTGGCACCAAACTGAGGCCAGAATTTCATTTTACATCTCAGAAGTTTTTCTCATGATTTTTTTGCAATTGCAAATACACTGATAGTGTAAAACATTAGCTCTATTTTAGTTTTCCTTCTGAAATGGAGCTAATGTCTCTTGTGAGTGAGACAGACATATTTTCATGCAACAGATCAAAATTTCTATTCTACCATAATTTCACCACTAACAGTGCCTGGCATGGTACATGTTGCTGTCAGCTTGAGCCCTGAGCTTCATGGGTAATATGAGTGTATGCCTCCAGGAAAGCTGCAGCTGGAAAGCTGCTGAGTTAGGTGGTCTTCACTCACCAAGACATTTTAGAAACTCTTCTTTGTGCCTTGACTGTTTCCTGAATCCCCACTTGTCATCGCCTCAAAGATAAACTGGATGGGGTTTTTTTTCTCTATTCTTTTGGACATTTTGGTCTTCCCATCAAACTACAATAGAAAAGAAAGAAAAGAGGCATCTTTGCCTCAGGGAACAGAAGTATAAAAATGTAATGAGGTGTGAAAACAGATCAATCAAAATTAGCTCTCTTGGGCTCTCCCTTAAAAAAAGGGATGAATCTGATCAGCCTGCCTTAAACTTTCCAAAAGTAATGCATGAACTGATGGGCTTTCAAAGAGCCGAAGTTTTTCTGGAAGACTAGTCAAACCCTGCTGTCCTCCAAATAACGCTCAAAAATGGATTTGAACTGGGAGTTACGGCACATCAGTAGTCACAGTGCCTGTCAACAGCCATCACAAAGCCTGGAGGAGGAGGAATACCTGAGTAAGAAGAGCTGAGTGTTTTAAGTTTTGACGTATTTCGATCCTTAATTTACAGCTGCATGTGGCAGATTTTATATTTAAAAGGCACACTGGCAGGTTTATTACTGGTGCTCACAAAGCGTGGCTGCATTAGACACCTGGCTTCTCCACCTTTCTTATTTCAGTTCTGCATTATAGACATTATAGCAAGTTTAAAGAACAGAAGTTGATGCAATGTGCTTTAGAGAAAGAAACATTTACATTAAAGGTCTCAAAAAAAAAACAGTTTCATAATGTCAGCTATAATGTGTGAAGTTTTTTTTTTTTTCCTGTATTAACTAATTATTGTGGAAAGTTGAAATCACAGTGATGTAGTGCTCATTAAAATGTGTTCAGGTTGTAGGTAGAGGTAGAGCAGATCATCTACTAATCAGAAGGTTGCTGGTTGTGTCCCTGGCTGGTCTATATGTCACATATCGTTTGCCTTGGTACAAGATAATAACCCCAAGTTTCTCTCCAATGCATCAATTGGAGTGTGAATGTAAAAAAGCATTTTAACATAGAAAAAAGTGCTTGTATGAATGGTTGAATCGGGCATGTTGTATATGCGCTTTGACTGCTCAGAGTAGAAAAGCAATATGTAAGATCTGGTCCATTTACCAGTTTACATAATGATATTGATGATTCATCTCATAAATCATGACACACTACATAACCTGCCTTTTTAGGTTAAAGGTATCGGCATTACTATATACTTGGTACAGGACTACACAGCACTACCCTAAACTAATATTTGAAAACTAAACTGAAAGCAGAACTACCTGTTCTGTTTGAACTCTGAACTGAATAGTAATAAAAAACAACAAAAAATTGGTTGGTAACCAACCATGCATAATAGAGACACAACTATTATTCTAAAGCCACAAAAGGTAACTGACAATGTTTCCAAACTAGACAAAACAATATTTTCCTTTGACATACGTAATTATGATGTTAACTAAAACTAAAACTAATGCCCAATACAGTACATAGCCATTATTTTGCATTATGCATTTGTTGGAATCACAGCAAATAAATGTGTCCAGTTTTATCAATTCACAGCAACCTCTGCTCTCTGGCATTCCATCTAATGTGTGAGCTGTCCTGTGTTCAAATCCTGGATGAGCCCCCAAATATATTAATTCAATTCAATTCAATTTTATTTATATAGCACCAAATCACAACAACAGTCGCCTCAAGGCGACTACAATAATACATACAGAGAAAACCTCAACAATCATATGACCCCATATGAGCAAGAACTTTGGCGACAGTGGGAAGGAAAAACTCCCTTTTAACAGGAAGAAACCTGTTAAAAAAAACCTCAGAACCAGGCTCAGGGAGGGGCGGCCATCTGCTGCGACCGGTTGGGGTGAAAGAAGGAAGACAGGATAAAAGACATGCTGTGGAAGAGAGACAGAGATTAATAACAAGTATGATTGAATGCAGAGAGATCTAACAGAGATTTAACTGCTTCATTTTCTGCTTTGCGTTTGTGGGGAGCCACCCACCCCCACAATGGCTCCCACTACTTTGGGAACCACTGGTCTAGGTCATTACATTGTCTAGGTCATTACATTGTCTTCCAACAAGACAATTACCCCAATCATACATGTTGCTTCTGGTGAAGAACTACCTCCAGAGGACCAAATTGAACATTACTGACACTTTTTTAGTCCCCAAACTAAAAACTAACAGAGTCAAAGTAAAAAAAAATGTAAGCATCCAAAATAAAATCAAGGATCTTTAAACAGTTTGGAAAAGCTCTTAAAAATCCCAGAGGCTCTGTTTAACACTTTTCTTTTTTTTTTTAAATGGGGAAAAAAAACCTTTCAGAATTTGAAGAATTTTGGTTTTCGTTTTAAAATGACTCAAGATTTAAATGGGGAAAATAAGGATTTGACTAGATATCGTTTACCACGTCAGGGTCTGCTACACATGAAATATAAAGGCATGCGATTTGTCAGGTCTCATTTTTTCAAATGTTTTGCTGTCAGCTACAGCTTGTGGAGGAATAATCATATCTCCTTAGGATGGCAAGCTGGCTCGTATCCTTGTGTGATCGGCTCATAGTGAGTTGATGTATTGGTTCTCTTCAGTTGCAGCTTGCGTCTTTGTTTGTATCAATGAGGCTGTTGGAATTGCTGTCTGTTTTATTGCTCTCTGACAGATGTGCTTGTGGTTGTGTTTGTATCTGTTGGCTGCTGTGGAAAATGAAGAAAACATAGCACGTAGTTACAGAAGGTAACAACAGTACAAGATGATTCACTTCCTATGGATGAAAATGTATCGCACGAGCTGGTTAATTGGATTTTTCTGTTTGTAGTATAAACTCTTCAGTAGACACGAAGGTGACAAAACAAACGTATGAGTTGTGTAGAAGCAAAAAAAAAAAGACTCAAATGTTGGTCATTTAAACAAAAAGTTGATTTTTCAGGTACGTTTAGCAATAAAATATGAACATCTGGGAGAAGGTAATGTTGCATAAGTGCACAGTTTATCTGTCCAGGGAAAACTGCACTAAAAATCTGAGATATGTGCTCCAGTGCTACAGGTCAGCACTGGAGCACACCTTTCTCTGCACGCTTGGCCCTGGAGGCAAAGGCAACCTAACCTTTCCAGCACATTCACATGGGATTTGTAGTCTGTTGCCCTGAGGCTTAGATACAAAGATCAGAAAAGTCCTACTTTTTCTTAACTAGGGATGCCTTGAAACACATTTTTCTTGCTTCAAGTGTATTAAATTTGTGTCTTGTATTACATCTATATGCTTATTTATCGTAATCACAGCCTAAAGAAAAAAAACACCATCCACAGGGATATTTTGTTGTTTTATTGCAGTGGATAGCTCAGCATGTTCTTACTTTCTTGGCATGACAAAAATCACCTACAGCTATAAAGAATGTAAAAATACTTCATAATTGTATCGTGCTTTTGTCCTTTTTGTCTCATAACAACAGACATGACGTGATTGGGAGTTTTTGATTTTCCCATGTTTAGTGAATGAAGTGCCCCTCTGTATTGGGTCAGTGCAATCACAGATGACCGATGAATGAGCTGCTTTAAAAGCAGCACCTGATTCTCTCGTAGATGGAGCACTGGTGCTGCTGTGATGCAGTTAAACTTCCAAGATGTCTTCATCTGGATGTGGACGCCTACTCCCTTCTTGAATATTGACTGTAAAATATTTTATTCTGTAAGAACTTCTGTCATTTTCTTTGCTCCAGACTCCAGGCTACAGGAAAACTATTGAATTTTCCTCGTGCCTTTGTCCTTATCCAACCAATTTAGCATTGTTACTGCTGTGTGCTGTGAAAGTATTGTCTTGGGGCAAACTCCCCAGTGGATTGATTTATGGGCCTCTGCCTCTCAATTCTCGTCCAGCTGTCAGGAGGAGTGAAGCAGAAATTACACCCAGTGATGGAAATTAGCTTTTATTTATCTTGCTCTCTCCCCCCAGAAGTTCTTTTTACCAAGCTGGGGCCAAAAGGCTGTAGGAGGGTCAGCCTCAGAAAAACAGAACAAGTGAGTGACTTGTTAAAGCCATCAGCAACACCTTACAAGAACTATCTTAGATGAATTGGTAATTAGACTTAAGTAAAGAGTGGCTTCAGTGCAAATTAATAAGTTGACAGGAGACTGAGGGATATGACCTGTATTTTTGTCTTTGTAGTTTTGTTTTTACTTTAATAAATTTAACAGTCAGCAGAGTCTGGACAAGAGCCATTGACACACAGTCTGCAAAAGTGAAACTTTATATTATACTGGTGCCAGACAACAGTGTAGTGTAAACAAATACTGTAGTTTTATTCCCACTGCCTAAAAATACGAGGTTAGTCCACTGCAAGACAGCTGGTTAGTACCTACAGTGTGTCATACGATGCTGTGTATAATTACTAATAGCAAAACAGTGAATTAAGTACTCTCCCAAAATAAAAGAAATTAAGACAGCATACATTTAACAGCATGTGTGCAGTAGCCATGTAGGCAAAACAGCAGTTAATCCTGGAAATGTGAAATGTAGTAGGGCATGAGTATAGTTGAGGAACAAAGAAAAAGGTACCTCAGAGGGGATATCGATACTATTTCCATCTGCTTTAAGCTCCTTGACCCAAGATTAAGTTTTCCCTCTAACAGGTAACACGGGAAGAGGTGGTTAGGTCTGCTGTGAGCTTCTGACTAGAATCAAAAATAGGGTCTTCTCCTAAAGAGTAGTGTAACACTAAGCTCCACATTGACATAATAAAAGTCATCATTTTCTATGGCTTAATCCTTCAGTAGCTGTCTACAAAATCCAACTCAGTTTACCTTTGGAAAATCAAGAAAGTCAGTCACACCACCAGTCTGCACTAAAGGCTCTCACATAGGTTCAAGCAACGAGACCCTAATTACTTTTCACCCAAGATTATAAAGAGAAGGACCACCCAACTCCCATAAGTTCCACCTCTCACACGCCCATTTAAAAGCTTTTACAAATCTCAAAGCATTCTGTAATTATAGATTGTGCCGTTCTCCATTAGAGTACTCCAAATGTATTTAAAATACAAGAGAAACAGTAGATGATCTAGTACCACTGGCCTGTGGGGGGAAAAAGACTGAAAGAAGAACTCAAAAAAAAGAAGAAAAAAATCTCATTTTTGTAATGGAAGATTCAACCTGCGAAAATTTAGACAAACATTTATTTCACCGCACAAGAAGAAGCTTGAAAATCCATTTTGATCCAATTTTATTTGTTTGTTTTTTCCAGGGGATGTTTTTATATTTGCCTAATGCTGAACCACCAACAAGAAACAATGTAAAAAGAAAGAGTTATGCTTTCCCTTCAAACCTTCATTGCATGTTGATGTGATTCATTAAAAATTTTTCATTATTCATAGAATATATGAAAATGTTTTCAAACCTAAGGGCAAGGGAATGATTTGATGTTACATTTGTAAATTTCTGCAGTTTCAAAACTGAAACTGCGAGGCTAAACATTTAGCTGTTACAATGAGTAGGAGCTGCATATGCAAATTTATACAGTGAACAAGTGACTGGGGAGGGACCGTGTTTATCAGTTTCTCACATCTACTTCCCAAGGCAATATGTGGCGTGCCGGTGGCTTGTAGAAACATAATTACAGGCCTGATGCATGTGTTTAAATGCTCCTCCTCCTCCAACTTCACAAGTTCAGCCTTACAGAACTGCAACTAATTTGAACAGAGCCAATCATACTGGTGCAACATTCATCTTGAATAGTCTTTTTCGTCCCTAAACTGGAATTAACAGCTTTACACAATTAGATTGGCTGCACCACAGTTGCTCGTGCACACAAATGAAGCGTGTCATGTACCACGGTCATTC
This sequence comes from Pelvicachromis taeniatus, assembly GCA_015108175.1. Lineage (NCBI taxonomy): Eukaryota > Metazoa > Chordata > Actinopteri > Cichliformes > Cichlidae > Pelvicachromis > Pelvicachromis taeniatus. The sequence goes on from VURO01020435.1 coordinate 32,066, forward strand.
ACCCACTAAACCAGTGGTTCTCAAAGTAAGGGGACGCAGAGCGTAATGCTAGCATAATGGACAGGTTTTGACGGGGTTCCCACACAAACGCACAGCAGAAGATGAAGCATTCCCAGTATTTGCAGTAAAAACTGCAGATACCGTATATCTTCCAATTGTAGCCTGGGCGTTTATTCAAAAAATTATCCGGTCGGCCCGGCATTTATAAGAGACCAGTGGTTATTGGAGACCGGCTTTTATTCCCTTCTCGGAATTGTCGCGGAAGTGAGAGGGAAAGAGGACACATGCGCAGTTTTTAGACTGAGGTGAAAAGACAGTACATTTATTTACAGTGCACCAAAACGTATTGCAACAGTTCACAAATAATGCAGTTCCCAATTGTGCTCCTCCTTTGCTCCCGAGTGTCTCCTTGTCTGTGGTAGCCCAGTGCACGAGTGGTGCTCCCCGACTCTCCAGGAGAGGAAGTAAAAGACCAGAAAATCACAGTTAGCAGGTTCGCTAGCCGACAGTTCCAGTTCAGTGTAATAATCCCACTTCGATGGTCGCTGCATCCAGCTTAAATGCTGCTGGTCGTAGATGACGGCTGACTGGAAACAGCTGGCCGAGTGATGAGACGCGGGAGGACCGACGACAGCGCGGAGGGACTTCCGGGTCGAA
>VURO01020439.1:0-12567 GCA_015108175.1 Pelvicachromis taeniatus
GAAGAGAGACAGAGATTAATAACAAGTATGGTTGAATGCAGGGAGATCTATTAACACATGGTGAATGAGAAAGGTGACTGAAAAGGAAAAACTCAATGCATCAAGGGGGGCCCCCAGCAGTCTGAACCTATAGCAGCATAACTAAGGGAGGATTCAGGGTCACCTGATCCAGCCCTAACTATATGCTTTAGCAAAAAGGAAAGTTTTAAGCCTGATCTTAAAAGTAGAGATAGTGTCTGTCTCCCGAATCCAAACTGGAAGCTGGTTCCATAGAAGAGGGTCCTGAAAACTGAAAGCTCTCCCTCCCATTCTACTTTTAAATACTCTAGGAGCAACAAGTAAGCCAGCAGTGTGAGAGCGAAGTGCTCTAATGGGGTGATATGGTACTGCAAGGTCATTAAGATGAGGCCTGATTGTTTAAGATCTTGTATGTGAGGAGCAGGATTTTGAATTCAATTCTGGATTTAACAGGGAGCCAATGAAGGGAAGCCAATATAGGAGAAATATGCTCTCTCTTTCCAGTCCCTGTCAGGACTCTTGCTGCAGCATTTTGGAGTAACTGAAGACTTTTCAGAGAGTTTTTAGGACATCCTGATAAAATCAGTGTTCAGCATGTGACTGCGTAAAGTTATTGTGGGTATTGAGTAACTCTGATGCCCCGTGGAAACAAGCTGTTTCTCAGTCTGCTGGTCCCGGCAGCTGGCTAATGAGGTAATGGCCAGGATGGGGATGGCCACTGATGATCCTCTTTGCTCTCGAGAGGCATCAGAAGCTGGCAATGTTATATCAAAGCAAGGAAGAGAGCAGCCAATGACTTTTTTTTTTACCAGCTGTCCTTATGATACCCTCTGCAGCATCTTTTCATCAAGGTCACTTTTCATGATTTCATGGCCACCATTTTTTACCACTTGAACGTCAGCTGAAAATAGAAGTGGGTAATATTGGCTGAATTTAGATTGATATACGAGATCTGTATTTTCACCACTAATATGGGCAAATCCCTTCCTTTTGTCTTAACACTAGGCTCAGAGTTGGGTTACCCAGTTACAGGATAAATCTATTATATCCAGCATATATGAGGTGCCTGCAGCAGTCTGTGTAGTCTGAGTGGTTTCGTTTCCTTTCCGCCTAGTTTCCATTTTACATCCCTCTGGACGGTCTGTTTTCTCGGCTGCACTCTGACGTAAAACCCCGATCCTCCTGAGACTCAAACATCTGTGCTCCAGTCTGCTGTGCAGTCCTGTCATTTCCTGGACCTTTAAAGCATTTAGCTCTGACAATTTAAATCGCTTTTTTTTAAGGAGATGCATGCTCTGGTAACTCCCATGTCAGCAGATGCCTTATAAATTTTTACTTGGTATTTTAGGCTCGCTCGCTGTGGAGATACAGCGGGGCACTTATCTACATGTGTATATGAAAGAGGTCGTTTGTGAGGACAAACTAAGAGAGAAAGAATTGTTTTATTGCTTTTTATCTCTCTATTCTTTCCAGAGCAGAACTTAAATGTTTTCACCCGCTTTGACTGCTTCCTTCAGTGTCGCTCCAGCAGCAGGTCACCGTTATCCATTATCTGATTAATTCTGCTACAAGTGCAATACATCAGCCGAACTGTTTGCATCCAGAACGCTCCACAGATTCAAGCAGCCTTTTTGTCATCATATGTGAGACTTGGCTAGAAATTATATTTATGAAGGCAGCTCCACTGTCACAGTAGCCCAGCTTCCTTGAGGCGCCGTACAGCAGTGGGTGCTGTGGTTTCAAACAAACTGCAATAACACAGTGTGTTCTTCGTCTTAGCAAAAGGTCCACTTGGAGAAAGTGACTTTGAAGGAAGCCTTGTTGTCATAATGACACAGAGCCTGCAAGCCTTTGTGTCTCAGTGGATGCACATTTTGCTGTTGCTTCCCGTGTGTGACGGACACTCCGCTGTTGTCAGTAACAAATCGTGATATAGGAAGACCCAAGCTTTTGGCAGCAGCTGGCAGGGATCCACGCTCGAGGCAAACACCCAGTCTTGCTTAATTCAAAGCTCTTCTGAGATGGTCGGCTCAAAGTCAGAAGACTCTTAACAAGCTTGAAAATGTATCCAGGAATCTTTCATGTCACCGCTGATCATCTCAGACGTGTCTACTGGTCGCACACTAATGAGAGTTCAACCTCAGTGTCACAGTCCTGTCCTTTCTTCAACGGGTGGTGAGTCTCAAAAGATGCAGTAAGGAGAAAATGTTTTTAGGATCTTATTTGTTGTAGTCTTGCTGGTATGATTCCCAAACCTGCCGTCTGTGCCCCCTCCCAGTCACAGACATACATGCTCTGTGGCCCTGCAGTGAATATACACTCGACATAATGTCCCTGTTGGTTGTGTACCAGAGACACAACCAGAGCACAAGACAAAAAGAGAAAGTATTTATATCAGTGAGAATGAGTGATCTTTATTTTTTTTAACATTTTCTTTAAGGTTAACTTCAAATTGGGAATGAGTGAATTTTAAAGGCAGTGCCGTAGCATAATGTCAAGGAAGGCTCCATACATAAGGCACTGAGGCCAGTTAGAGTTTAAAAAAGAATTTTAAAAAAATACTTTTTTTATTGTATTTTATTTAAAATGGTTAAAGAAACCCCTCCGTGGATCGCTACCTTATTGTGGTGGAGGGGTTTGTGTGTCCCAGGGATCCCAGGGGTTATGTTGTCGGGGGGCTATTTGCCCCCTGGTAGGGTCTCCCATGGCAAATTGGTCCTTCCAATTGGCAAATTGATCCATGGATGGATGGATGGACATGAAGTCCAGTGGACTAGTAAAACAAAAAAACTTACAAGAAGGGGCATGGTGAACAAGAGGAAGGCAAACAAATGAACAAAGACAAAGATGAAACTATGGTAATTAAGGAAAGCTGGACAACCACAAAGGGGGGAGAAGAAAGAAAGTCACTGCGAAGATAAAACAGGAAGTTGGGGGTGAGGGAGACAGGGGAAAGACAGAAGGTAAATCCAGATTCAGTTCAATTCAGTTACATTTTTATAGAACCAAATCACGACAACGGTGCCTCAAGGTGCTTTATATTGTAAGGTAAAGACCCTACAATAACACAGAGAAAACCCCAACAATCACATGACATGGTGACTGTGGGAAGGAAAAACTTGCCTTTAAAAGGAAGAAACCTCCGGCCGAACCAGGCTCAGTGAGGGGTGGCGATCTGCTGCTGGGTTGGGGAGGAAAACAGGACAATGACACACTGTGGAAGAGAACCACAGATTAATAATAACTAATAATTAAATGCAGAGAGGTGTTTAAATATATACTAACGAACGGTGATAAAAGTGTTTGTGAAACTAAAACAGGAAGTAAAATCACAATGAAACTAGCCTTCAAAGTAAAAAGTAAGTAAACAAATAATGAAACGTGAAGAGGAGCACAGGAGGCTGTGGAAAATAGAGAAATCAGAAACACAAAGGGGCACAAAAACCAACAGAAACGACAAAGAAACATGGCAGAGCTGAAATTTAGAAACAATCCCAACTGACCGTCCAAAAACAATTTGATTGAGGACCAGAGGCTGCTCTGTGAACAGAATGCCATCTTGGATTGGCTGCAGGCTCTGATGAACCGCGGTCGCAGCAGTAACAGCGGGTTGTAACGCTCTCATCTCTTCGAGACATCTAATTAGAGATGAGATGTGTCACCCCTCACTGAGAAGAATGACATGTTTCTACTTCAGCCTGAAAGCCAATTTGGCTTTAGAGCTGTCTATAACATGAACAGAAAACATAAGGGAGGTTTTCTGTCAAGCACATTGTGCATGCAGCGCAGTGAAAATGTGTGCACGGCGTGGTGGTGGGACTGGAAGAGCGCTGCGTCTGTACTGGTAGCAGTAAATTATTCAGGATCTTTACCTCAGTGTTGACATTTTCACTAATGGCGAAAGAGATTCATCCCACCCAGCTGAAGCAACACAGGCTACTGACTGGCTCTCATTAGAAACACATACAAACACAGACACACATGCGCACTATAAATAGGCCGGTCGCAGGTCCTGCCTGTTCTCTCGACCCCAGCTTGCTACGCGGGAGAAATTACAGGCTATTAGAGAAATCACAGGCTGTTGTACCAATAGCAGGAATGAGCCATTTGTGACATGCTGTGTCATTCATTTCATGTCATTTCTCATCATTAGCAAGCTCTTTATACTGCTGACAATCACTGAATCATTATGTTAACAGGAAAATATCCATGAAAGCTCAGGGAAGCACAGTATGACTGAGTTAAATGGTTAAAAAAAAATGGCCAGGATAAGGTATGGGAAGCTGTGAGTATGAGTGTGTGCTGAGTCTGGGAATGCCTTTTAGGATAGAGAATAAGAATCTCAGCCTTTCAAAAAGTTGAATATCAAGAGTAAAAGGTTTAAAGCAATTTCTTTATGTAAATGTGATGCAACACAGACCTTCAGTTTCTCTTTGCTGAGGTTGGATGTCACCAAGACTTGGTGGACATGAGTCTGAAACCACCCTGAGTAGAACCGTGTGATCGAAGCATCTGTCAAATTATTTTCAGTGCACTGAAAAAAGGTGACAGTCCCACTAATAATGCAGTCCTTGTGTTGATTTTAGCCCAATTAGGTGTCGCCGTGTCAGACGGTGTGAAATTCTGAGTGACTGTTTTTCACAACTTGACTTTCGTCTATAAATTTGATTTAAATGGTCATCATTAAGTCGAAACTAGTGTTTAAGACTTGTTTTAAATATAACCCGGGTAAAAAAAATGCATAAATGGTAAAAGATAAATAAAGTCTCTAAGAAGACAAATAGCCATTTTGTCATTTAATAAAAGGTCAAAGTTCATGTAAAATGATTTAAAAAAAACATGTTTATATTGTTTAAAATAAGTTATCTTTCTTTTGTTGTGAATTGTGTGTGGAAAGTGTATTTTCCTACGGGGATATGGTCTGTGAAGGTAACACAAGGTGGAGAGAAGTGCGCGAGGAGTGAGGGAGAGTGGCGCGTGAAGGACACAGAGCTATCGGAGAAGTTAGCTTGTTGTTTTCGTGCATTTAAATAAGTGAATTTGGACTTTTCGGAGCGACAAGTCATAGTTTTGGTCGGTAAACTAGTGGCAAGACATAGGAAAGTTTCAGCGTAAAGCTGCTGGACTGAGTGTTTTGTTTCCTGCCGCCGATGTAAGTATAGAATTAGGGCGAAGCTAACCCAGCCGTTCGCTAATATTGACTACTGTAGATTGACGTTTTGCTAACTTTGTGGAACGTAAAAAAGCTGCAGAGGATCGTTACCGGACTGGATAACGACCGACAGGTTCCAGATAGTCACTCTGAGTGCCCGCGTCACTTAGAGTACCTCTGGCAACGTGAGAAACGACAACAAGTAGCTGTGGAGCACGTGGAGATCACGGACCTTCCTCATCTTGGTGTCACTGGATTGCTAAGTGGCTCAGAAGGAGCTGAAAATCACCTGTTGCCTGGACTAATCTGGTGGAAGTTACACGTTTCCAAGGTAAGGAATTATTTTACTTTTTGCTCTTTGAGTGAAGAAATTCTGGTTTGGAAATTTTATTGGAGCTACACAATCTCAAGCATCAATACAGGCCTGCAACGTAGGGTGTATTTTTTGCCAGGTTTAGTTTTGGGACAGTAATTGTTTAATTACTGGTGTATGTGATATTTTATTTATTTTTACAGTAGTAAATTGCTGTGTTTTTGTGTTTTGTGTTTGCCCATAATGCCATAACCTGCCATTTTATTATTTCATTGTTTTCATTATTTTGATAAATTAAGCAACCTAGTTTATAAACGGTAGACTGCCTCTGTGTTGGAATAGCCAATGTAGAAGTGCCTTAAACCTGCAATCTATCTGAAGGCCACCAGATGGCGATAACTGTGGTTACAAAAACACTTGTGGTCATATAGAAGTCTGTGTAGAAACAGCTCTCTGACTTGACCTCTGTAAATACTTTGCTTCTCAGTTTAAGGGCTAAGTTGTGTATTTTGGGGCAGAGTAAACAAAAAATTGTCTATTTTGTAAATCCTGGGCACACCATGTTTCAGAATGGAGGACTGTCTGTGGTATGAAACCCAATCCTTGTCATTAGCAGGCGAGCGTGCGGTCAGACCTATGCCTCTGTTTTATTCCGCAATCAAGATGTCATAACCAATACAGGTCGGACTCAAATTGCGGGTCTTGGGAGATCAGATTCAGTGATTTTATTTACCGTGCTCCTGAAAAGTAACTATTCACAAAATCTTCATGAAGGATCACATTCACAGTCTCTTTTTACCCGGGACTTTGGAGACGAAAGTCTATTAATGAACTCTGAGCTCCAGTCGCACATGAACAGGAACAAATTCTCTCTCACCGAGGAAATGACAGTGCTTCTGCAGAGAAGAGGGGAACAGGTAAGTGATCGGTGAGGCCATCGGGTAACCGAATTTACAGACTGCAGATAGTCTCACTAACGTTGTTAGTTCAACCATCCGGCAAAGACTGAAGGTTTTCTCCCAGCATAAGTTGTGGCAGGCAGATCAGCAGGTGACAAACAGGTGAGCTTGATTGCTTCAGGTGTGCTGGAGTAGAGGGCGGAAATCCCCGAAGGATCCCGCCCCTGCAAGTTAAGGGGTTGGTTAGAGGCACACAAACAAACACACCCACACACTCATAATGAAAAAGAGGAGAGAGACGCACAGGAGGACTGGAGTACCAAGACACAAGATGGCATCACAGAAATACTCATTTCAAGACTTTCAGAACGCAACTTCAGAAAGCAGTTGGTTATGTTGTTGCTATGTCTATCTTTTATATCCCCTATGGCAGTGCTATTAGTGGAAAGCTCACTATGAGGATGAAACCCTCTTTTCCAAATATGGTTTCATCCTGCTTAAACAACCAAGATGCAAAAAGCTCTAGGAATCCAAACTCCAGTCCACAATTGAATGTCTCTATGTTTTATGCACAGCACAAAATGAAGACCACTTAACTATGAGTTTACAATCCCAATTCAAATTTTACACAGTGTGTGTGTTTTTTTTGTGTTTTTTTTTAGGTCCGTTCACTAATGGTGGAACAGTAGCCAATTTTGCTTTGAATAGTGAAAATATTTAAAACGGTAGTAACTTCTGGGAATTTTTAAGGAGGGAATAGTGAAGGAAAAAAACAGCAGGATCCAGGCATACATATCCAACAAAGAAGGGCCGTTTTGTAAAGAAATTTGGATATATCCTACAAGGCACCTGACTGTGTCTCTGTGCTGCAACTTTCTGTCGCCTGGATGTCTGTAAGGTCTATAGTCATTAACAATAAGGTGATAACACCGCCTGACATTGTGTTAAACTGTGCTGCTCCTCCTGTGCTCACTGTGAACCCCTGCTGCGTTGTATAAATATTTAATCCTACTGAGAGAGCACGCCTGTGCTGAAATTCTGGGATGAGTGACTTATGGCAGAAGGAGCTTTTGGCAAATTGTGTTGATGACTTGAGGTGACCTTGTTGCGTTTGGCATTCCCGTACAGAGATAAATGCATTAAAAGTAAAACGTGCGTCTGGGATTGTGTGACAGCTACCGCACTGTTTCCTGCGAGGTGTGATGGATGGTGCGAGCCCCTCGCAGCGTGTCATTTTCGCAAGCTTACCGTGGTGGATCGCTGGCAAGAGAAAGCAGCGAGGCAGCATGTTGGGATGAAGGTCATTTAAAACGGAAGTGTCAAATTTACTGTGTGAAACAGGAGTGAACCCGAGCCCTTGTCAGCAAAACATCGATGCTTAGAGCATCTTGCTCCGTGTTAATAAGCCACTTATAACAGATCAGGCTCATCTTCGTCTAGCTCCGCGTTCAAACGGCAGCAATGTGCTTCACTTTCTGAGTTACTCCTCTTGAACAAAGACACACAATTTGCCTCAATGGCAGTGAAGTCACACAGCTGAAATATAAATAGAGACGATCGTTGTGTTCTGTCCCTCCAGAGGTCTCAGTCTGAATATAACCTGCAATTTGGTCCCTTGAAAATATCTGTTATTGTAGCCTTTTATTGTCCTTGGACTATTTCTCTGAGTATAGCCCTTTCTTCCCTACTTTCAAGTCGGGATGATAGGGATCTGTGCCCTTCATGTAAATATTCCCTGGTGATGTGCTTTCAGAACAAAGACTAGTCATCTCTGGTGAGCTACCCTTGCTCCGAGCCTCAGGTTGAGACATTCCCAAAGGGGTCAGTCTTTCACTATGTGATTTATAAGCTTTACACGGTGGGTGTGGAGGAGAGACAGAGAAAGAGAGAGTGAAGGAGTAGAGAGTAGGAATGCAGATGTAGGTAAGAAAAGAAAAGAAAAAGGAAGTGGGCTAAAAGAAGGACAGTGAGGAAATAGAGACAATTTCTTTATTCCCACACGAGAGACTACAATAACCACTCATTCATTACTGCGTTGTTGATTAGCTTTATTACAAATGGATTAACATCTCAGACTGAAAGGGCATGGCCGTAAATTAGTGCAAAACGTCCCAATGACATCACATTCCCACAATTTAATTGGTAATGTTGGATTGATTTTTTTTTTCATTGCATCACAGCATCACTCGCAGCTTTTAATTGCATATTGGCTTAAATGCACTAATAGGCTTATGCTGATTAACATTATCTGCCTGGTTTGTTCATTTAGATATTATATGCAGTCAGTGATACTAATGAGAAAACTTTCACTTTATGCAATGAGTTTGCTGTTTAGGGAGAAGTTTGATGGCTCAATATTGGATATAACTGCCACTTTCTCGCTCTCTCTGTACATGTGAATGTGTGAGTGATTAACTATGTTTGAATCCACCCAGGCTTAGGCGTGGCTGCCCCAATTTCCTCTGGCACACCTCATCCTCATCTACTGTCACCAACAGTCCTTGTCAGACTAAAGTGTTAGAGTAATTCATGTCTCTTACCTATGATAGATTGTTTGCTTGGTTGCTAATCTGCCCCTACCTGACCTATTCTCACTGACATGCAGGTTCAGCCCTTAAACCTGCAAAAAGAAAGAGTTGAAAACCCCTGTTTGAATCTCAGCTTCAGTAATATTCAAAGTGGTGTAGAGCAACCGTTCTCCAGGCTTTTTGAAGTTTTTCTTTGTACTGTCATTGTACCTGACTATTTTCAGAGAAATTGTTTTAACTCTTTAATCCACTTAAAACCACTTAAAACTGATTTGTAAATCATTCAAGCATAAGAAAAGACACCAAACTCAAGGGGTGAATCGATGTTTTGACTTTTTAGTAAAGTTTTAAATATTATTTAAAATCTGATCCAAATTCATTAGTTGAATCTACCAGAGATAACAGCTTGACAGACACAATAGCAGTTTTTGCAGAGAAAAGGTTATTTGCAAATAACCTCTAGCTGAAAGCATCTTGGCAGTGTGCCCTTAGTGAATTTGAGGAAACTGGACAAGTGGAGGACAAAAGAAGAGCACCCAGACCTCAACACAGTTCAAGCCACATGGGATCATCTTTACAGAGAGCAGACTAAAAACTAGCCAACAGCCAAAGAAGAAGTCTGGAGAACTATTCCTAAAGACTGCTTTAAGAAGTGACAACAAAGCTCGCCTAAGTAAGTTTAGGCTGCATTGAAGAGTAAAGGTGGTTATACTAAACATTACCGGGGGCTCAAAGTTTGCCAAAGAAAATCTGCTCCACTCCTTTATACTATCATCGCCTACATGACTTGCTGATATAAAGCAGGAATCTTTGCTGAAGCATTATTGTTGCTTAGGCCAAATTCTAACCCAACCATCTGAATGTCTCAGCAGAAATCAAAACCCATCACATCACACAGTGTTTTTCCAATCTTCCAGTGTCCAATTTTGGTGAGCCTGTCCCGGCCGCATGCTAATGCTTGTGTGTTCAGACACTGGTTGTAAGAAATGGTTATTTGCCTCTCTTGTTTCCAACAGCATTTTTATATAGTCTTTATGCTCTTTTCATCAGCCATGATTCCAAAAAGAGAAAACTTGCCTTTGACATGTGGCAATCCATATCCTTGATTCTTGTGTAGCAGACAGAATGTTATCACCTCCATTAACAATACTATTCCACTTTACTAGCTTAGACAACGATTTATAGTGACTTTTGTCAAAAGTTTGACGTCACTTATCTTATCTGCATGCAACATTTAGTGCATGAATTTTTACCCAAATCCATGACACTTACACTGTTCAGGGTTATTATAATTAATTTCAACCTGGAAATAATCCAGGTTTAATCTACTACAATTTTTCTTGACATAATCTTCTCGTGTGGCGCACTGTCCCTTTGAAGAACACCTGAGTGGTGAAGGCAGAAATGCAGGGCCGTTAAACTGTCTAAGATTCTTTTTCTTCTCTCTTTTTCTTTTACAGCAGTGGATTGATGTAACATATTTACTCTGCAGGTCAGTTTGGCAAATAATGACGATAACCTCGAGTGAAAACTAGATAACACGAAGAAACAACTCCAGCTTAAAAATTATAATCCAAAACAAAATGTACAACTGAGGAAACAACTCTGGATCACATTTAATTTGGGCTCCTGGCAGTACAGCCACTGTGGCCTGCTCATCAACATTACCTGATGCACGATGACTCTTGAGAGGAGCTGCATCTCCTGCCTGTTAAGCTAATTTCACTCCAGGAAATAACAATTGAGTACTCAGTTAACTTAGTGGTGCTTAGAACCAACTGTTTTAAGCTAACAGTGGAAAGAAAAAAGTCATATCCTGGTCTTATTAAAAATTAAGATACCTTAAACTGCTTAAAATCAATGCATCCTTCTAAACGTCTCTCCTTCTTTCATATGACACTTGGCACACTTGCACAGGACACTGACCTCAAACCAAAGGAACGGCCGAGAGCAGTATGAGAGAGATGTGATAAACAAAAACAAATGAATCAAGTGATGCTCATCTTAAAACTGCATTATTTTTACAGTCCTTCTGTGGTATCACATGTGACCTTCCACACACACTGGAAGAGTCGTGAGGAGCACAGATGAGACAAAAGTTAAGTAAACTAATACATACGGATGAAAGAAGCAAAGTCCTAAGAAGCCTGACATTATCACTTTGACAGCTGAAATGATCTGGGGAAAGTGGACAGAAAAGACTTTAAGTACTGCACGCAAGTGGGAAGATGAGAAACAAGTGCGTACAGTGTAAGTAAGTAACATTAAAATGTATATAGACTGTTTCAAGATAAATATCCCAAATTGCTTCACAACACAAATGCTTGAGCATCAAAAAATGACCCAAGAGCTAAATTTAAAAGAGTCGAAGATCTTGGGCTCCGTGGGAGAGTCTCAGGGCCTGGGAGCCACACTTGCTCTTTCTCCTTTAGTTCTCAGCAATGTAAGTTGCACAGCCAGCTGCAGGATCAAGAGCTCAGGGACCTCCTTGGGATGTACGGATGTAAAAGTTGATTGATGTACCAACTGTTTGTCCATGCAGCTCTAAAAGTCAAAACCAGAATCTTAACATCGACTGTGACGTTGAAATCCAAAGCGACTGAATTATCAGCGGTTTGACATCCGAGTACTGACAAGACTGAACAACCCGCGGACGTTCCAGTGTTCACGGCTGTGATTGGTGGTAATGCGACCTGAGTGATCAGTCAGCCAGACCACTGAAGAGAGCCAGAGGCAACAGAAGCAAAAGCTACATTGGAGTAGTGGGGTTGATGATAGCATGTTCTGTGTTTAGGGATTTCTTGGCCTCGTGTGAGGTAGCGTAACGTAAGCAGCAAGGAAAGTGATAGGAAGACAGCATCAGCAGACTGTTTAAGTTTCTTTAAAGTGGCCTTTATTTTCTGGCGTCACCATTTTACCATTTTGAAAACAAACCTGGTAGGCAAAATTTCACTTGCTTTATACAAGACTTTACACACACCTGAATCTCATTAGGCTCTACCATTAAAAAATAGGTTAGACCAAACAATATGATTCTAAACAAAAACAGGAGGATGATTATGCATCCAAGTGACAAACTCATTTACCCAGCTAAATGGTTTGAAAAGTAAAACACTGCATACAATATAACTCAAAAGGTTACTTTAAAGAAAACAAACAGTTTTACACTAAAGAAACACCCCTTCATTTGGTTACTCCCAATTGACCTGCTCAATGACATTATATCCTATATACCGTATATCTGCCTTTAGTAGCCCGGGCGCTTATTAAAAAAATTATCCGGCCGGCCCGGCGTTTAAAAGAGACCGGTGGTTGTTGGAGACCGGCTCTTATTCCCTTCTCAGACAGAATTGTCACGGAAGTGAGAGGGAAAGAGGATCCAGGCGTGGTTTTTAGACTGAGGTGAAAAGACAGTGTGTTTACTTACAGTGCTTCAAAACGTATTCCAACAGTTCACAAATAATGCAGTTCCCAATTGTGCTCCTCCTTTGCTCTCGAGTGTCTCCTTGTCTGTGGTAGCCCAGTGCACGAGTGGTGGTCCCCGAAACTTCTCTCCACCCGACTCTCCAGGAGAGGAAGTAAAAGACCAGAAAATGACACTTAGCAGGTTTGCTAGCCGACAGTTCCAGTTGAGTGTAATAATCCCACTTCAACAAT
>VURO01020440.1:0-13399 GCA_015108175.1 Pelvicachromis taeniatus
TATATATATATTGATCCAACACACTGTATATCCCAGAGATCCAAATTAGGCCCTACCTATAACATCTCCCCGCGAGACTGCAACTGACTGGACACAAGTTGCTGGAGGGCTATTGAACCTGCATCTGTACAGTGTTTGCACATGAAAGAACAATGCAGAGGCTAGTCCTGAATGCACTGATGATTTCTGTGTTTTCCCCCCAAAACAAGCCAGCTCCAACAGAGTTAACAGTGGCATCACAGAGACAGCCTTACCAGAAAATTCCCAAACAATCTCAACTAAAATAATTGCTTATAAATTACTCTTAAAATGAAAAGAATCCCATGCTTATAAGCCAGATCTATTAAAACAAAATTACTGTACAAGTGGCTTTAATTGAGTCATTAATTCCATCTGAAACCTGCTCTCTATGACAGACTAAATGTTGTGTCGTGGTACTGCATTTCACTTGGATGGTCATGACTACAGTAGACGCAGCTTGAATCACTGGGAGAAGAATGTTGATGTGTTTTCCACAAGGAAGGGGTGGTGTTCCTGATGGAGATGCAGAGGAGGATATGAGCCAGGAGGGAGTGATGCATGGGGACAAATGGGATTATCTCTGCTAGTAAACTCAATACTGAGCACAGCAGGACCACCCTTTCAGAGACACGAAAAGGAAACACCCACGTAAAACTTCACCATCTTCGCACCAAACAAAATGTTCAAGCAGGTGCAGGTAGTAGGATATGATGAAGATGCCGAGCTGTCTCATCTCTCGCAAGCCACGAACTAGGAAGTGAACTGGATTCTTGCGACAAGACAAAACACGAACCAAAATGTCGGCGGTGAATGTACAAACAATTAACTGGAGCTCTGTACACATGTACACACCATTTTGGCAAGTGTAGCGACAATTACTGGCCAGAGCAGAGCAGTGTAGTCGGATTTGGCTTTGTAAAGCTAACAGATTACTGTGCCATGTGGAGGGAAACTCTGAGCTGGCTGCAATACTAAAAACACCTGAAGCTGGGAGGGATGGAGGGAGGAAAATCTGGACAATGAGAGAATCAGTGAATGAATGACCAATGTCCTCTCTTTGGATTACACATTCTCATCATGATGGAAAACAGACAAACACCAAAAAAACATCCAAAAAAATTAAAACTGCCTGATTTTTTTCTGATAAACAGCAAACATCACCCCGTGGTTCTGCTTCATGAGCAGACTACACACTGGTCATGTTGCCCTACTCCAAGCTGGCTCTGTTCTGTTGCAGCTTCCTCTAAGGATGAAGGCTATTTAAGTGGCCCTGAGCAATAAAGTGATTTTCCCAAGGTCAAAAGCACAACATGCATCTTCCTTTGCTGGAATGCAAAGTGAACCTGTGGTCAAGCCCTACCGTGACCTGCCCAATGGAGACGGAGGAGAAATACAGGAAGGAGCGACGCTCCATTCATTAGGCAGCATCAGTCTGTGAAATAACGCTGAACAGCAGCTAACACTGAACACAACAGTGCTTGCCAGCGATGCCGTAGCATGCTATGTGTAAATGGAAAACGACCATCTGAGCACGAAAACCTCGACTACTCGGCGATGTAAAGGTATTAAGATGTGAATAAGCTTGTTGGCTCATGATATATGGCCAAGTCACTTCACTGCACTAATTACTATCGTGATGTGCACTTGGAAGAAGAAAAAAACGCTGTCCAGATGGCTTTTCAACCCTCCCCCTCTAAAAAAATAAATAAATAATAATAATAATGATAATAATAATAACAAAAAGAAAGCAACCTAATTTCTCCCAGAGGCCTTTTGCTCGGTGTTTGAACATAGTGCATCCAGATGACAGTCGCTGCTGCTGCTGCAGCCTTACCTTGCACCCGAACATAAGAGACAGGGTCCGGTTGCTGCAGATGACCTTACACTGGCACATGACCGGAGAAAGACACTTTAAATTCCTGACAGGCAGAGACATCAGTCCGAAGCCCTCATACCAGGCAGGCAGCACCAGAGCTCGTCGGTCCGCCGCCTCTCACTCAAAGCCACGGTGCAATTTAGACGAGAGCCGCGGAAGCTGGAGGGGGCGTGTGGGGCCGGTGATACCCGTTAATGGGCGGGCTGCCCCGTTGAAGCGTGAGGTGTATTCCTGCTTTATTTGTTCGTATATTTTTACATTTACTTTTAAAGAGTCGACTGCTGCCTGTACGTTGCCATATTGTCCAGAGGTTTAACACAGCCAGCGTCACTCACAGATATAGCACCCCTCCCCACACCCCGTCTCTCTTCCTGTCCTCTCGCTTCACTTGATTGAGCCGTAAAGTTTGGACGTAAAGCGCAGCAGGAATCTTAAAGGCAATCCGCACAGAGAGTGACGCGAGAGCGATTGTCAATTATCCTTTGAGTCTGCGTGGAAATTGTAGTAGTAGTAGTGGAGTAGCATCAAAGCGAGAGCAGTGAAAGCCGGCGAGCATTTTTTGATGCTACACAAACATCCTCGCTCTCCTCCACATGTAACAGCGTGATTGCTGCGCCCCCCGATGGATCACCGGGAAAATGGCGTGTAGGCTGCTGTCCAAGGTGCTGAATTCCCTCAACTCAGGAGGAGGGATGCGAAACGTCATTTCATTCATCAGTACACGGTGTTTGACCATATCCCTCAAAACAACCAGCTCATATGGTAAGTGATGTATGATCCTCACGTTAAGCAAACACATGTCTACTCTTAAATTTTGTAATAGTGTAAAATAGTGACGTAAACTAGGACTGAAAAGCGGAGCCTGTTGCTGTTGTGTTAGTATTTATATGTGTCATTATTTTGGATTTTCTCAGGTATCACTGCGCATGATCTGGATGGTTGTTATTGGGATTAGTACCACTTATGCTAAATGGAAGTGCAGAAAGCGTGCTTTATTTTTCACTGGGATGAAATTAACTAAATTAACCTAAAGTTAAATCAACTTTAAAATGACTCTTGATTTTTTTAAAATAGTGTCTTCAAAATAAAATATGTAGCAAACACACACACACACACACACACACACACACACACACACACACACACACACACACACACACACACACACACACACACACACACACACACACACACAAATACAGTATGTCTCAATGGACTTTACAGATATCACAACATGAATATGTTTTTCAGTTTTCATTTGGTATTTTGATTTTGACGTTCTCTGTTCCTTCGTGGGATTGTGCTGGCATGGTGAGCCCACAGGGTGGAGTGAGAGAACCAGGTAAAGAGGATTTGAATATTGTGCATTCATCTCAGGACCGACTGCGGCGCAGGGCTCAATGCTCCCGGGTGACGTCAGCGTTAAATCGAACACAGAAACTGTTCCAGATATCCCAGTGTGCTGCTGATATATATATTTTAAAACCCTTATCTCCCACCCATAGAGCTCAGGATATCCACTGTGCTAAAGACATCAGCAGGTTTATCACAGATCGTTACGGGGAGGTCATTACAGCACAGTGTGAATTAGACTATAGTGCCAGGTGCTTAAAAATGTTTTTTCTTTTAGAGTTAACTCTCTCAGTGACGAAAAAAGACGTGTGTAGAAATTAAAAGTTTCTAGTGTGGTCATGTGATCCAGGGAGTAATCATCAACATAGAATTAGAATCCTTGATCACATAAAAATTCATTCTGTTTTATAAGTCATCTGAGTCTTTGCTGCTTCACATTTGTCTTTTAGTACTCTGTATTTATGGAAATGTTTTACTTCCAGATTTGCTACTTGGACTCCTGGCTCTAGTCACTCTGAAGACTTCTAAGAGCTACAACAGTTACCATGAATATATATATATATATATTTTTTTTATGTACATAATAACTGAAAGTCTGTCCTTGATTGCAGCGGTGAATGCCCTTTGATAGTGCACATTGCTGACTGTATACTGAAAAAGATTGTGAGTAACAGACTTTTAGTAGGCCACCTCTTCAAAATTACACAAGGGTAGTCCACGCGTTTTCCTCTACTCCTCCACTTGAATTACATCCACACAGTTTTTATGTGTGTTTGTGTTCCCCTGGCAATACTCCACTTTCTGAAAGTAACTTTCTTTAAAGAGTACTGTCACAAGATCAATAACCAATGATCTAATCAGAGGTCTATCTCATTTTAGTTTGGTTCAAATCAGCCTTCATATCACAGGTCTAAATGATATATTATTGGCATAAAAGAGAAATTAACTATTTTCTATTTTTTCTTTCTTAATAGAGAAATCTCCAGATAAACAACCCAGGAATGCCTGGGATTCTTCTCAATGCTTTCATTAAAAAAAGGTAGACATAGACATGACTTTTTTTTCTTTTTAAGTATAACTATAAACTGTATGTAGGCATAGAGGTTTCAGATATAAAAAGCAGAAATCCCTGAAATCTGCTTTCTTTCTAATGACCAGTGGGGGCAATTCCTCTGGTAGCAATTTACACACATCGAAATCACAAATCAAGGATTGTTTTTTTTTTTTTTTTTGCGTAGTTTCGGTTCAAAGGCAAAAGAAAATTGCTGAATTTACTGGCTACTATGCTAGCGTACTGTGTGGTAGCTTTGAATTGTTTGATTAGACTATGGAAGATGGTTGTAGCTGCTGGGTCAGAAAAACAAAACAAATTGCGATTTTTCTAATGACCGACAGGAGACTCATTCTTAAACGCTTATTTCTTACATGGTTTCATATATCAATAAACACTTTCATGATGATTTAATGGTAGGAAGTCTTATTTAACACAGAATACAATAAATTCTGAGCGGCTACCATGTGATTTTAAAGTTGTTACCATCTGAGTGTCCTGTATCCCTGCTTTTGTAGTCAGCCATACTCAGCATGTCCATTTAGGAAAACCGAGATTCTTAACTTGAAGCTTAGTGCAGTGGCCATTCATCTTTTATATATAGTGTATAACCAACATATACAACCCATTTGCAACCCATTTTATGCAACATGTGTATTAACATGTGTATTAATATGCAATTAACACGAAAATTGATGTGACTAAAGCCATAAATTATCAGCATAGGTACAGTATAATACATGGGTACATAGGTATTGTATAATAAGTGTAATATAGCATGGGTACAGTATAATTTCTATTGCATACTGTAAGTGGCTTTTCCCTTCAACTACAGTATTATGTAAGCGTGGGAGTCACATGGAAACCTGAACTGTTTTGAGTATAGCATTAACATCCTAATGCTGCATTGTATGCGAGAAACAGAGAGAGAGAGAGAGAGAGAGAGAGAGAGAGAGAGAGAGACAACCCCAAAAGAGTGTTTCCATGACAACATCTGCAAAGGGTGGCAGATCCCTAACAAATAGTCCTCTTGCCAGCAGCTTTCTGGTCACTGGCTCTATAGCAGGACTGTTTCTGTCACGGGTGATTGTCTTCATAAAAGCAGGTGTCTCATGCTACTATTACATGCGACACAAGTGAGACACGTGACAGTTTGTTCTCAAATGGACAGAGAATTTAAAGAAACACAGTGAGCTCACGAGAAGAGCCACTCACTGACGCTGTGAGTGTCTAAAGCCGTGCTAAGCCTGCCCTGCGGTTAGAGCCAGATGTTCCATACTAGCTGTGGAGGAAGGCTGAAAGTTTGCATTAAAGCTAAAATCAAAGCGTGATCCAAGCTGGAATTCTGAGTGGTTTACATTTGATTGTGTGAAAATGTAAATATTCGGTCTTCAATCATGCCTTTGTTTATCTCCCCATACACATCTAAAATGCACGGCATGTCCTTGCTTTTAGATTAGCTCACCTACTTTTTGAGATGTGTGTGATCAATAGATCCTTCTCCACCAACTATAGTCAGCTAAACTTTATTGCTGTTTTCTATTTATTAGACTCTTACGTATACATAAACATCTCAAAATGAGAAAAAGCAATGAATGCACTTTGATATTGCTTCATTTTGCCTATAGACCGTATATTTTCAGGTTTATGAATTAGAGTATATTTTGTAAGTCCAGCCAGCAGAAATAACAATAATAATAGCCTCAAATCTTTCACCAAATGTAAATGTACTCAGAGTAATTATTCCATATGTTATCCATATAGGAACCTGTTTATTATGACAACATAAAGTTGATTGTGGCATAACAGTTTGTTCCAAACTTTATAATGTGTTTTTTTTTTTAAAATTAAAGCATAATTTTGGTTTATTTCATCCTGGTGTATCTCTCCATAATCTCTACTGTAGATATGGGGAAAGTCACACAAAGGGCCTCTAAAGTGAGTAACCTGCAGCTTTCCAGAAAACATGATATTTGCATTAATCATTTAAAAAAATACAGTTTCAAGCCTGACCAACGGTAAATGTGCGCTTTGCTGTCTATGTTAGGGATCTCCAATAGGGGAATACTTGCCATCTGACCTAATGCCCTTGTATATCCTTCCCCTGCTCAGTAGATTGCTTACATGCAAGTTACAGGTGTTGAAATTGTGGTTTGATGGTGGTTTGCATTCTTTTGAACCATGCAGCCAATTGTTTCTTGAAATCTCTGAAACATAGGTGAGGACTACCAAGTTAACATGAACCTACCAAAGCCTACAAATCCCACATTATTGTATAATACACCATGCTGAAATAAATCAAAATGAACATTTACCAATTATAGTTTTACACTTCTGGTGACTGAGTCGTCGAGTATGTGAAATAATTCTTCTCAGTGGATTACAAAATAGTTTTGCTCTGTCTGGGCTCGTTCTCTAAATAGTTGTTTGTTGAGGCAAAACCTACAAGGAATTACAGCTTTAGTGTTTGCATTCACTGAATTTGTAGAACTATTGTCACAGAAGAAGGCAAAGTGAGAGGGGGGGGTGTATATCAAACTTCCAGACCAATCCTCTAGCATTGAGCCTTCCATTACCTCCAGCATTCAGCAGCTTTGACACCCGAACAGCAGAACTGAAACGCAAACACAACTGGGAATCTCCCGAGGATCTGAGACTGCCTCGGCTCTCCTGACTAGGAAAACACACAAGGTGAGAATAATAGTATTCACACCTACACAGAACCAACAATATCTGAATGTTCTCTGCATGAATATCTGATTCTGCTTAGTGACTACAGTCCTGCAGCATCTACAGGCATAATTTCACATCCAAGAAGCCTGCAAGCTAAAACTAATTTACTAGAAGCAAAATGTTAGCTGAGATGCATTCGAATGTAATATTTTATGACTTCACTCTTTAGTGTCAGAGAAAGACAAACTGGACTTGTGGTCATCACTAAAAACCCTTTGCTCTGACCCTTACGCTGCACAAAGCTAAAGGTAACATGCAGGTGCAACAGCAGGACACCACAGTTGTAGTACAGGCAAACTGTTAGGATATTCCTGGTTTTCTCTCTTGCGAATTCACCCAGCTGTATAAATATTACATGCCCAAATGGAGTCATCACCAACAGCGATGACTTGGAGCAATCCATTATGTATGAAGTATGGTGCGTGCATTATCCCTTCAACACATTCAAAAAGCTAAAAGAAAAAAAAATGCATTGCCACTAGAATGCACTGTTTTTCTCCTTTTGGTAGCTGCAGCCGTACTGAGAACTATTTAAGGGGGAAAACGGGATCGAAGTTGTCCGCACCTCCCTTCAAGTGGATGAGAGCATCCACGGTGTCACGTCGTAAGCTTAAAAGTGTGCGGATAATTCTCTTCCTGTGATAAGAGAAGAACGTCTAACTGCAGCTACTGGTCTAATTCTTTGCAACCATAACCACACATTCTGTATCACAGGCTGGTTCTGCTGTGCCTCCTCCCACATTAAACACAAACAGCAGTGTGCCATCCACAGTACAGAGACGATCCTTTGCCAGCTGCCCTCCCCTCCATCTGAGGCTTAAACACGCATAATGTGAAAAGATGCGCATAAAAGATCATCTGGATAAACACGTCAGGCTCTAACCTGCACTAAAATCTGTCCGATGTAAAACACCACCGCCCACATGCCGAAAGCCCTCCCTTAGCTTGTTGTCTTGCTAAAGCAGCCATGCCGCGAACATGCTAATGCAATGTCTGGCTGTTGTCGTAACATGTTGCTCTGCAAGTGGCAAGTCTTGACTTTAATAACCATAAGTCTTATTTCATATTTGTCATGCTTTCCTTGTTGTATGTCGAGCTCTTCACCACGTCAAAGCGATCATGAGGAGCAGCACAGCGCAGAAGCCCCGCCCACCTGCTGTTGAAATGTTCTGTTTGCAAAGGACAGCCAATCAGAAAGAGATGGGGGCCTTAAAGGAAGATGAGCAAAAAAACAAGAAAAGGCTGTTTCAGACATTATTTTAAACTTTGACTCATGCAAAGCTACGCTATTAGAGTCAAGGACTGAAAAAATATGCAGCTCCCAATTACTATATAAGGTATCCTTTGAGGAGTTGGTGTCAAATACGTTGTGTCTGTCTGTGAGAAACCATGAGCTGTTTGTAATATCAAAGTCCTTAGCCACATTCACCATGATAAACCTTATAGATGCCATTTTCTCCACAAGTAAGCACCAGCCACACGAATTTCAAAGGAGCTCTTTTTTTTTCATGGAGTGATTTCATGTAGTAGTGTTTCCATGTGCTTCTCTTCATGTGGTGTTTCCATAGAGCTGACGAACCTTGCCATGGTTTCTGTGGTAACTGCAGAAGCAAGGCTCACTCCTCACTGAACTATTTTTGTAACAGCAGATGGAAGAAGACTACAGTTTAGTTTAGGCTAGTTTAATTTTCTTTGCCTTGGGGTGTGAATGCAGCTTAGTCTAT
Organism: Pelvicachromis taeniatus; assembly: GCA_015108175.1. Classification (NCBI taxonomy): domain Eukaryota; kingdom Metazoa; phylum Chordata; class Actinopteri; order Cichliformes; family Cichlidae; genus Pelvicachromis; species Pelvicachromis taeniatus. The sequence goes on from VURO01020440.1 coordinate 8,759, forward strand.
AATTAGATGTGAAATTTGCTTTGTTGGATTTTGTAAGTTTTTTAGCATGACCATGGCCAGGACTCACAGGACTTCATTTAATGGGTAGTACTTTTCATTGCATATTGTAACACTGTATTGAGTCAAACCGAATAAATTACGCTGGAGCACACAACCACACCGTGGCCACACAACTCTGCAGAGTAAAAGTAGACTTCTTTTGGAGCCCCCTCTGAAGAAATGCAACAAACGACGGCACCACGTGCTGCTTTGGCTTGGCAAGTAGTGTGCTCAGCAGGGCGTCAGTCTGGTCAGCCGTGGAACAGCTTCTAACCAAGATGATTAAAACAGAACAGCCTTCAGGAACCAACCTGCCAGGTAAATCTAACTGGATATATTTATTCTCCATTTTCCCACCACTCCCATTTGAATAAAGGAGTTCATAGGTGTGCCGCAGGGGATGGTTTTTGAAGACTGCTCCTGCTTCACAAAGCTGTTAGCAGTAATCAGAATGCAGAGGTGATATGATGGTCCTTTATGGTCGTGCTTACTGAACTGACATATGTTTACCTGTATAGGCTGCTACTGTAGGCAGGAAAACACAAATTCCTAATGAATAGGCAAAAAAACGCCAATTTCTTATGAATAGCACTCAAAAACATACAGATCAGCCACAATATTAAATCCCATTGCAGGTAAAGTGAATGCAACCAATTATTTTGTTAGATTATTTTGTTATTTTGTTGGCTGCACTTGTTAAAGGGTGGAATATGCTATGCAGCTCGTCAACATGCATCTAACGTATAAGGCCAGGCCAATTTTGACCCAGTCAGTTAATCTGGAGTGGTAATTCCCTATAAAATGTGCCTAATGAAGTAAAACATGTGAACTGTCTTCAGGGTCATAAGTGTCCGAGCCTCATAGATGGGAAGCAAAGGTTAACTGATGGGTTGATATCCTGAGCTGAAATTGCTAGAAATTGTGACCCTGCAAATCCTGAAACATGAAATAATTGCCAGAAAATGTAATTTTTTACTTTTTTAAAAACCTGTTTCAACATTTTGTTCAACCTTCTGACAAATAAAAATATAATAAAGCATCAGTCTGATGATGTAGAAATCACAAAAGCTTATCTATCAGATATGATATACTTGGTGTTACATGGATAATGCTGGCTTGGGTTACATGAGTATGTGGCTGTGCCAGAATGCCCATTCTAACCCTCGTCCCCTGCTGAGACCCCTTACACTGGAGCATCACAAGTGAAACAGTGAAAGAAGATGGCTTTGTCTGATGAATCATGTTCTGTTGCACATCATGGTGAGAGCTGGGTGCATGCGCATGGCAGGCAGATGTCAGAGGCAGCATGACTCTGTGGTCAGTGTGCTCCTGGAAAAGCTTGGGTCCTGACATTCACGAGGATGTTTGCTGCATGAAATGCACTACCTGCCTAAACACTGTTGCAGACCTTTATAGCAAAGGTAACATCTTTCAACTGTAATAAAGAACCTAACAAAGAGTTTTAAATGGTCCCTCTAATTCTCCACATGTCAGCCTTGCACACACATCTGTGAGATATGTGGGAAAAACTAATATGATCCACTTTACAACTCACAGGACTTAATTGATCTACAGCTAATATCCTGGTACCTGAAATCACAGATGGTTCAGAGCTGTTTTATTGGCGCTAGGGGGCTCCACATAATATTAGGTTTTAATGTTGTGGCTGGTAGGCGTAGTTTGAACGGCCAGCATAGATCTTTATGACAAGCTGAACAGTTTCCTAAAATAACGGTAGAAAGCTGCCCGACTAGCAGTGACTTAAGCGAACATAGTAATTATCACTTTGCTGTAAGTGTCTTCTGTGTTATCTAGCAAGCAGTTTTTAATTCAAGAGATATTATCACCATTGCTCTAAACAGAATGAGGACTAACAGTTAAAAGGAGGCAATCATTAGCTAACGGTGCTTTCTGATTTTTGGAAATATATGTTAACTTCACTCGTGGTTGTCACGGTCAGTTGTTATTAGTATAATCAGGCTCTGTGCAAATGTGTAAAACAAATCCTGCAAAGACACACTTCATAATCATACAGAGAGTGACTGGTTGAGCAGTGGTAGTAAATTCACAAACGAGTCGGGCCTCATAAAATTTTACTAACAACGAAATAAACGACATATGACAGAAATCTGCCCTCCCATCAGCATCCTTTTGTAGCTAACTGGTGATGGAGTGGATCACTTGGTCAGTCACGGCTCATCAAACACGTTACAAAGTTATACAAGATGATAAAATCAGAGAATGAAATGGCATGATGCTGAAACATGTGGTGGCGTGCACTGGCAGGGAGAAGCCGTATTTGCACGTTGTTTCTGCTAACTGGAGCAATGTAGAAATGTTGGCTCGTCAAGCATGCTACCTCTATGGTATCTGTGGCCCAGCGTCAATCCACTTAAATAGCATGTAAAAGCCTTTGAGCCAAATTCAGTTAGACGCATAGGCTTTATATTAAAACACTCTTGATAATGACTTGATTGAAGGGTCCTGCCAGCTACAATATCAGGGTGGTGACATCCACATAAAATAAACTATTAAGGGGCTGCTCCCCTTTTTAAATATGGTCCCCTAATGTGATCAAACCAGTTTAACTAAATTTGTCACAGAGACAACTCCCTGATCAGACTACCACATGATGCTCTGGTCCTCCTGGATTGCAGCCATCTTCACTCCTTGCTTGTTTGGTATCTCAATTGAACTCGAGGTCAAGTTCATGACTCGGTCCACTCAGTTGGTCCGCCTCCTAAATTGCTTTGGGTGAATGTTTGAGACTGCCTTGCTGCTGGATCGTTGTTCCTTGTGTTCTAATGCATTCCTTTAGATCTGAGGAGTCTTGATGTATGTACTGATCACCGCGCTCCTGCCATTAGAAGCAAAATTATCAGGCAACTCAAGCGACTCCACCGGCAGTGCTACACATCCAATCAATAACACCTCTTCTGCTGTGTTTGACAGATGCACTGGATTATGAGGCATTTCTTTTTTATGTATATACTTTGATCTGTCCATCACTCATACACATTGATTCCAAGCTCTGAAACTATCCTGGAGTAATTCTGAGGTTTGCATCTCGTGTTAGACCACCTGATGTGACTGGTCTACTCATGTCTTGATGTCTGACACATGTGCACCTGTATGACAGTCTGACTAACACACCTTTGGTCTTTGACAATTGAGGTAAACAACCATAATAATAATAATAATGATAATAATAATAATTAAGGTTATCAAAACATCAAACTCCAGGTCTTGATATGTATATAATTTTTTAACATTTTGTGCACTAAATCAGGGAAATTGCAGCAAGCTACCTATTAATGTATTCCATTTAAAATCCAACATGCCGGCGCACTGAAACAAACAAACAAACAAACAAACAAACATTATATATGCCCCACGTTGTGTAGACCACATTTTGTATTCTAATCAAGAAGTCCATAAATTTAATGGCTCTCCTAAATCAGACCTACTTGAGCTAGTCCAACCTGTCAAATACACCATAATGACCAGTTCAAAGCGCTGTTTGACCACAAACACATACATGTGCATACACAGTAGCTTCTGGCTGTGGAACTGCATTTAGTGGCATCTTAGTCCCAAACACTCGATCAGTCAAAGTAGAGACTCATCATGTCAGTTAATTAAGGCTAGAGAAGCCCTGTTTTTTACACAAAACATACACGACTGCTTCAATAACAGTATTTCACCACGCTGGGATGTAACCAGGACATGAGAAGAAAACCCATTTGCTTGTCTCTGAGTCCCGTTAACCTGATGTTGGTCACGAGTCTTTACTCTAACCCTAAAAATGAAATGACCTTTTTTCAAAGCGACGCCAGCTGATTAAACAGGATGATTTTCCTTATCTGAGAAGGACACTAGCCTAATGTCCCAGAGTCCTCGGGGGAAGAGAAGTGCATAAGAATATGAATTATCCCCAGACGTACACAGGCGGGAACCAACCCAGACGTAGAATAAAAGACATGCATGCATGAATCTGTAATGCTTTAATCAACAAGTCTGCTAGAGTTTCACTCTTTCTGCATTTCGAAACATGCTCACTGGTACATACACACCCACACGTGCCGGGCCATGTTCATACGTAATACCCAAACTGGATGATTAAATCTACCCAGAGCACACGTACAAGGAGAGCAAAAACAAAAAAAATTCCTCAAACACATATTTTTTGATTAATCCATGACAGTGGAGCAGATTACAAGCATGTTCAATGCAGTATGCACAGATGTAGGTAGAGACCTCCCCTAAGCCTGCCAGAACGACTAGCAGACTTTGAGCTAACATGCAAAACAGAGGCAGCAACAGAGGGATGGAAGGAGAAGAACGACACAAACAGAGAGGTGAATTTACCTACCACACACGGACAGAGAGAAGGGAGCTTAGTGCGGCCCTTCATGAGCAAGAGACAGAGGAAAAACAGCCTCCCAGACACCCGCAGTAGAGGAGGAGAGAGATGGGGAGAAAAGGAAAGAGAGAGAGAGAGAAAGATGGGAGGCTGGGGAAGGGGAAGGGGAAATAAAAAAGGAGGGAGGGGGAGTGAGGGAAGGGGGGGGGGGGGGGGGGGGGAGAGGAGGGGGGGGGGGG
>VURO01020440.1:20912-39387 GCA_015108175.1 Pelvicachromis taeniatus
CTGAAGGTTGTGGACATCTGAACAAATAGGCTCTGACCACAGACGTAAAGCTACTTCATGTTCCTCTTTATTAGTCAATCTCATGTCTAGTTCTGGCTCCTTGGAGCAGCGCATGTATGTGATATAACATGTAGCTCATACCCAATGTTTGCAGATGTTTGCAGGTGCACATTGGGTAAGCTTCACGTGTGCTTATGGTCGAGTTTAGGAGAAAGCAGCTGGAAATTGTGAGGAATATTAGCATGCATAGTGCCCTCCCATGGTCTCTGTCTGATACACCGTGCTGCTTGGGCATGACACAAAGCCCCACACAGGCAACCCGAGGATCAGATCTCTGCCGCTTTCACTACATCCACGCAGGTCAGCCAGCCCCTGTTTATACACTCACAAAGCATGACACGGAGTAGGAGATTCAGAGAGTGGGAGAGAGGATCATCTAGAGAGGGAGATATCAAAGATGTGTTCAGTCAGGTAGCCCAGCTCGCACTGAGGCTTTTCTGAAATGTTCAAATGCTCAAAACGAACACAAAGATAGAAACAATGCACAACATGAGAAATGTCACGAAGACAGCAAATTCCCACAATTAAGAGATGGTAGAAAAAAGCTGGCTGCTTTCTTCCCGGTTCAGTTCCAGTTGTGGTGCCTCTCACTCTGTTTCACGCACACATAGCGCTAGAGTAATGAACAACAGATAGGCTTACCTTTGTAGTCACAATGCAGAGGCAGTCCATGGTACTTAAAACAAATATCGGGGTGTATCTCAACCCCCCCAACCCCCCACGACAGAGGGCTGAGACCCCACACCCCTCTCCCCAGCCTGCCCCACTCCTGCACTCTCACTCTCGTCCTGCCTTTCCCCCCTTTTCTCTCCTTCCGTGAATCTCTTCTTTGACTAACTGAACCAGCGAGGGAAAGAGAGGATGGAGGGAGGGGGGAAACATGAAAAGGGAGGGGGAGGGCCACAGAGAAATAGAGAGAGTGAGCAAAAGGAGAAAAAAGAGAAGAGAGGAGAGAGGGTGGTCTTAGAATTAAGTATAAGAGAGAGAAAGAGAGGGAGAGAGAGCAGAGAAAAGGAAAGGTGAGAGTCTATCTAAGGAACGGTGGAAAAGAAAGAGAAAAGATGGGATGAATACAAAAAGAGATGGAGAAAGGGGAGGATGGAGATGGAAGGCAGGGGTGGTGGGATTAACAAAAAAAGAGGGGGGGGTCACACTGTGGAAAGAAAAGGGGAAAAAGAGAAACGGAGAATAAGACAGCGAAACAGCCGAGGATGGAGAGGAAGAACTGAGGGAGGGGACAGTGAAGGAGAGAGAAAAGGAGAGGGAGAGTGGGTGAGTGCGTGAGTGTATGCATGTGTGTGTGTGTGTGTGTGTGTGTGTGTGTGTGTGTGTGTGTGTGTGTGTGTGTGTGTGTGTGTGTGTGTGTGTGTGTGTGTGTGTGTGAGAAGACAGCAGGAATTAGACCGAAAGAAAATGTGTTGAGGAGGAGAGTGTGAATTACATATGCATCACAGAAAAAAAGAAAGCATGAAGCACCGCGAGAGCGACTCAGAGAAGACCGGATCACATGAAGACGAAGTTTGCTTTAACCGGATGAAAAAAAAAAAACCTGAAGACACACGAAGGCTTTTTCTGCTTGTTGTAGCACTCTGCAGCTGTTGCCTTAGCAATGGTGCAGTTGTTGCCATGGTAATAGGGAGGCTTGTTGTTGTCATATGGTCACCCTCATAGGACTGAGGTCTGAGTCAGTAACTCTGCATTGGATTTGCCCACCTGAGCATATTTCCACGTGGCGGTGCAAATATGCACTCAGGTGATAGAGGAGCACAAAGGACAGTAACAGCCTGAGATTTTAGAAATATTTCAATGTTAAATAGTCCTAAACACACACATTAATGATAATGTGTTGAAACTTTCTTAAGCCCGTCTCCGTCTGAATTGTTATATGATTTCTCCTCTGTTTGATCACCTTGTTCACAATTTAGTTTAGTTTAACTAAAACAGATTAAATACATGCATTCCTCTCAGCACACTCTGCCTTTAAGACTGTGGACTGTACCACTTGGGGTTATATAAGGGGGAATGTGTGCTTTAGTGTCTTTACATCATCAGTTCTATAATTGTACAAATCTACCCCTCACCCAGCCTCACCCCCACTTTCCAGCTCCCCACAATGCTGGAGCAATGGTGCAGAAGTAAAGCAATTCGAAATGATGAACACACGTTTATTCCCCAGGGTGAGAGTAGAAGCTTTGATCGAAATGTACAGCGCAATGAAACAAACTGAAACGCTTTGTGTCCACAGACGGCCTCATCCTGGTGTTAGTAATACAATTGCAGTCGTGCTTTGACAGAGAGATGACCCCAGTTACCTCTCTGCACTTTATTAAACACCTGTTAGTTTACACTCAGAGATGTGATCGTTGTCTCTTGGCTCATGCTGAGCTACAAACGTCACTTATTAGAAGTTGCACGACAGCGTTGTGTGACAGAGGTTTAATGAGCAGAGATTCGAGCACAGTGAAGTAATATTTCAGTTGTCATCACATAACATTTTATTCACTTCCACTTTTGTCTGTTTTAAAAATTATACAGCGCTGGAGATCATCTTGGAAAGATGTTGTATATAGAAGATAACAATGTGTAATAAGGAAATATAATGTGACACATTTTATTTAGAATAATATTGATTAATATACTTAATCTAATTTGATCTGTGATCTAATTTATCACTATGGCAATCGGTCTTCTGTTACTATTGTGCAGCTCAAGGAAATACTAAATGTTTGTCAACGTTACGACTAGAGCTGGTGACTATATACAAGTTTCCACATACATAATTTAAATTGGATAGTGACCAAACATTTGTCATCATAGGGAAATAAGTTCACTAGACACATCATTAGGTATACTTGTTCAACTTGTTTGTTAACACGGTTATCTAGGCTGATCACATGGCAGCAACTCAGTCCGAGTCAAAATGGGAATAAGGGTGATTACGGTGACTTTCACCTTGGTACGGTTGTTGGTCCTGAACTGGTTTCAGAAACTGCTGACCTATTGGAATTTTCCCACACAGCCGTCTCTTGGGTTTTGTCATGGTTCTGGGTCATTCTAACCCAGCGCTTTGAGTTTTCTGGTATTTTGAAGTCATTTTGTGTCATGGTTATGTTCAAGGTAATTCTATCAGTCTTAGGTTGTCATGTCTAGCTTCTTTGTTATTAGGCTCCCCTTTTGTCTCTGTCCTGTGTCCCTCCCGGTGTGCGTATTTATGTGGGTTTGTATGTGTGACTTGTTTCCCCTCCTTGTGTTTCCTTCCATCATATTTTTCCATGTTTCCCCAGCCTATCATGTCTCTCTCGTGTCCTCCCTCTCGTTCTTCCTCGTGTCCCCTTGCTCCCTCTCGTCTGCCTTCCCTACACTCCTCTGCCAAGCTTGTGTCAGTCTTACGTTCCTTTGTTTCCTCTTTTATTGTGAAAGTCTTCCATCCCTTGTTCAGCGTGTTTAGTTTTGCTTCCCTGGTGTCATCATGTTAATTTGTGTCAGCTGTGTTCCCCGTGTGTTCCCTCGTTACCCTTCTGTGTATTTATGTCAGCGTCTCCCTCAATCCAGTGTTGCGTTCTCCCTCATGGCTTTGTGTTGCTCCCTGTGCCTCCCCATATCTTTAGCTCCTATAGCTTCCCAGTTTTGTATTGGTTTTTTTTTCTCCATTCAGCAAATAAAGTTGTGCTTTGAGTTAATGTCCCGCCTACGAGTCTGCATTTGGGTCCCATCCTACCTGCTGCACAGCCAGTTTATGACAGGTTTACAGGGATTGGTCAGGACAAGAGAAAATATCCAGTGAGAGTCAGTTCTCTGGGTAAACATGCCAGAGATCAGTGGCCTCTGTCATCACAGAAAAACAACAGTAACTCAAATAACCACTCATTACAATTAAGGTATGCAGAAGAGCATCTCTGATTGCACAACATGTCAAAGCTTGAAGCAGATGGGCTACAGCAGCAAAAGACCACAGTGGGTGCCACTCCTGTCAGCTAAGAATATGAAACTAAGGCTGCAGTTCTCACAGATTCACCAAAACACTGGAAAAACATCGCCTGGTCTGATGAGTATTAACATCTACCCCAACATCATCTCAATCTGGTTCAGTTCAGTGTACTCAAGTGTCATAGCCAACAGATCTCAATCCAACAGAGCACCGTTGGGATGTGGAGGAACAGGAGCTTAACATCATGGATGTGCAGCCAACAAATCTGCAGAAAAACTGTGTGATGCTGTCGTGTCAATATGGACCAAAATTGCTGAGGAATGTTTGCAGCACGAAGAATTAAGGTAGCTCTGACAGGAACCCATGATAATAGCAAAATGTACCTAAAGACCTGACTGGTGAGTGTATATCATTATAGTTGATTGATGCTGATATGGATTTTTAAAAACATCGCAATCATCAATTTTTGCCCATCATTTTATTCTTAAAAAGAAAAATCTTTAATTACAGAGAGATAAAATAGCCACTGGTGAATCTACTAAGATGCTTTCAGGGGAAGTGATAAGAGCAAAAATCTGTCACGTTTGGTGAAGAAATCCACTTCTATTCCTACCTAATTATCAAGCTTCTGAAGTCTGAGTTAATCAAATTATCTTCCTTATTTGTGCTTCCCCAGGCAGTATTTCTTTTCTGAACTGCACTGTGGGACAGAACCACATAGAAGGGACTTTATACAAAAAAGAAGAGGACGACGGTGTAAAGAGTCTTTTTGCACTTGTAAAAAATGCTTATTTAAGTGTTAAAAAAAATATATTACAGGCTTTCACACGGACCAAAGTGGATTTTGTCACCTATTGTCACATTTTTCAAGAATCTCTTCTCGGCTGAGACAGAGAGGGACTAGAAATTTAAAGATAAAACCTAATAAACAAAACAAACCCTAAAGAACAACGTGCTGCAGCATACCTGCTGGATTTAAAGGAATGAAAAAAAGTCAGAATCTGTCCTTTCAACTTACTCTTAATTAATTTCCTGGGTCTCAATCAAGTGATATCAATTTTAGTTTCATAAAAAAAAGAACAAAAAAACCCTCAATTAAGTCTAGTGCAATCCCTTCTACGTGTTGCAGTACTGCGTTGTTGTGTATTGAAGCGCACTCCGGTGCTCTGTTCTACTAAACTATTCCTAAGTGGCAGCAGAAATGGGTTTACAAATCACCTGTAAATGTCACAGATAATTGTTTGCACTTCTCACATCTGTGATGATGCTAGGTTTGTGTTTTTCATTTAACTGCGCATTTCTATGTCAGCACTTGTTATGTCCCCAGCCCTGATTGCCGACAGAATTGACAGCTTCCTCTTCTGCAATGAACACATAAACAGAGACGTCTCCGTTTATGTAAAACGCACATATCTAACGTGAGTTCCCTGTATGGAGGTGAACACATCTGCATTTCAGACATGGATTCAAAAACATTTCATGCCCGTGTAAATATTTTAGTGGGAAAACGGGAACACGTCATGTATGTGTGAATGCATTAGTAATTAATGTAAGGTAGCGTGTGCGTGAGGTGATCTATTTACTGTGACAGTGATTAATGTACATTTTCAGTCGTGAGTGGCGCATATGAGCTTTTATGCATATGAAAGGATTGGACTGAGTTATGATCCGCATACTCTACAGGCGTTTTCTCTCAGAAGATGATCCTAATATGGCTGACCTGTATACAAGATTATATAATTCTGCTCTTGAGTGAGCTAACAGCTCTACGCTCACATTTCCTGTGCCAAAAGCTTGAGTACTCTCACATTCTGAAAGTTATGATTCTTCTGGTGCAAATAATGAAAAGTGTGGGCCCAGACAGAAAAAACAAATCAGTCACAGGAAAACAGCATAATATTCCTGCTCGTTATGTAAATGAGGAGAAACTATATATGTTAAAACCAAAAAAAACCCTTTCACTGCCCGTGCAACACCCACACATGCACAAAAGCACACGCACTTACACATTCACATGCTGTTAAAAATATATCATGCTACGAGTCGAAGAGAGGAAAAAAAAACCTCTCCCCATGGACAAGCTTGAACACTGAGAGCATTTCCACTCATGTACATCCACAAACCTCCATTATAATAGTCCTTTAATAAGACTTGAGAACGCACTCACCCATAAATATGTCGTCTCCATCCTGCTGTGCTGCTCAGCTTAAAGTCTTTTGGATCTATGGTGTGCCTCTGACAAAAAAAGTAGGCCAAGGACAAGCACTGGTCATCTAAACAGGCTAAACCCAGGCAGAACATCCAGATCATGGGGCTGCTGTGTTGGACACTTGCCAGATCTACTTCTAGTCACAGGGAGATGGAATATTTTCACGGGGTCATCTTTATTCAAGTTCATGCAATATAATGGACTATTTCTTTTTCTGAATAATAATATTCTTATTGTAATGTCAAATATTTCACATTCAAAAATCTATAAAGAGACTCTTTTAAACATTAATATCAGTTAAGTAATGTAAGTTATATTTCAGTGTGAAACATAAGACTACATTTGCTGGATTTTCTCATGCCAAATCTCTTTTCTCTACAAAAAATCAGCTGATTTAATAACAAAGACAGCACGAAAGACAGGAGACACCCACAGGTGGCTTAAGATTCACTCAAGGAAGTGTCACTTTTGGGGGTTATTTATGAGCATCATTGTGACTGCTGGGCCTGTCTGCTCTCACTTTTACGGCAACTTCCCTGAAATAAACTAGTCTGTGTAGCGCAATCGACATGCACAATGCACCATGTGTGCGTGCCTCGGGAAGCAGGCTGCAGTGTGGATTCTGTGATTTTTGCGTGTCCCAAGGCAGATGTTCAACAATTTGGCTGATATATGCAGCATTTGCTTCTGATGGAAACTGTCACACTCAGCTTGCTACTGCATGGTCTGTGTAGGTACACGATAGCAAGTTTCAGGGGTTGCAAGAGAGCAGAGGTACTTTACAGCTTTCGAGGTTCAACAGAGGTGAAAATGAAAGCATAAGTATGTATTTCTGAACTCACACAGGAAGCACATTTAGTTCTACCTGGTTTTATTATAAAAATCTGCATTATGCAAACTGTATTTTTCAAAAGCTAGTAGCTTTATAAAACACAGCATACCTCATTTCTTTGCTGGTAGTGACATTTTCAAAAAGAAATAAAAGACTTAATGAATAATGATTTGAAAAAGGTGCTTCCTGTTGCAACGAAACACATAATGTCTTTGAGATTCAAGATTCAAGTCTGTAAGTTTTCTTTGTTAGGGTGTACAGCATCTGCCAAACACATAGACCGTAAATATCATGACTACAGCTTCCAAAATGGAAAAATTAAGCCAGTACAGAAGTGCCTAAAACTTCCATTTTATCTAACGGCCACCAGAGGGCGGTAGCTGTGGTTACAGAAAGACTTCCTGTTTTATAGCAGCGTATGGAAAAACAGCTTTGTAAATACGTTCCTGGTGAGTTTCTCAATCATTCATTTTGGGTCTTATAGAAAAAAAAATTGTAAACATCAGTCATGCTGTTTCAAAATACAGGATTATCTATGGTATACTCATTGGCTAACCATTTGTGATTGACAAGTTGACGACTAGAAAGCATGCAGTTTGAAGGTCAAACGCACCCCTCCTCCTCATCATATGTAGTTTGTTTGTTTTTTTAACCAAGACGGTCCTAGAGGAAACACTGAATGATGTCGCAATATCTATGTCCACAATTTATGTCTATTATCAAACAAAAATATTGTGTTTTACTTGATTTGAGCAATACTTCTAAATTCTGACTGGTGCACAAATACCCTTAAAGTGGGCCTCTCTATATCAGGGGTCTCTCAATCCTCAAGTGCTGCTGTCCTGCAGCTGTTAGATGCGACCCTACTCCAAAACAGCTGAATCAAATGGTTGGATTACCTCTTCAGCATGCCATCAAGTTTGGCAAAGACCTGGTAAGAAGCCATTCATTTGATTCAGGTGCGTTGGAACAAAGATGCATCTAAAAGCTGCAGGACAGCAGCTCTCATGGACTGGAGTTGGAGACCCCTGCTCTATATACACATTTATGATGATGGATGCTCACATTTTGTCCAGAGTTTTCTTCCTCCTTTAAAGGGAATTTTTACTTCCAACTGTCACCAAGTTCTTGCTCACAGGGGATTGTTTGATTGTTTGGGGCTTTCTCTTCATTATTGCAAGGTCATTAGCTTACAATATAAAGCGACTGGAGACAACTGTTGCTGTGACTTGGCACTATATAAATAAAACTAAACAAGGTCTGGTATAAGACAAATAAGGATTCATTTTAAATGTGACAGATGCAAAGTTACTCTAGTATAGTCCTGCAATAAAGATCAAAAGAAAAAGCTATAAATGAGCATAACAGGTCCTCTGTAACCTCACCAGTAATTAAACACCATTAAATAAAACTACTGTACCTTTGGACGATGAGGCGTTCATGTAGGTCACCACTGTTCAGAGTCAACTTTTTGTGAGTTTCATGGCCATTAATGGTGAGAATTAAAGGAAATATTGCTGCTAATTATGTGGACACACGGTACCACTGCTCTTTGTAGTCTGCTGAGGGTACAGTACAATGAAATGCACACTATAATTTGCCATGCTAACAGAGAATTGTTTGTTCTCCCGCTCAGTCTGTCTCACACTGCCTACATGTACCAGCATGCCTCACACTTTAGTGAGGAGTCAGCTGTGATTCACCATACTTTTCTCAGTTTAAAAAAAACAACAACTTAAATTCATTAACGTTGCCCACCATGTTTCAGGCTGTATAATTAAGTGATGTGGACGTGTGTGCATGATTCTAATTATTCATTGTGTTAAGTCGAGTTGTGTTTGTGAGAAACCATTTCATTGTGATCTTGTTGATTTAGTTACTCAGCCTAAGTAGATCAAGAGAAACACTCTTGATCACCATTGCTTACTTAGCACAGCTCAGTGCCACTGAGTGGCAGAATGCCTCTCATCTCCTCTTTATTGGATTTTCTCAAATGTGGATCCACTACTTTGACAGCACGTTATATAATTTTCTATAATTTTATCTTGTGCAGATAAGCAGAGGAGCTGTCTGACCATCAAAACTGCTCTGTGATACCACCAGGCGGAATGAAAATGAAACTCAAACCGTCCCTGTAGTCCTTGAGACATCAGTGGATGGCGGAAGTAAACCAGGCTGCTCCAGAGAACATTGGCACACTGTTGTGGGCGTTATACGCATGCCAGCACCATGACTAATACATGAAAATAAGGCTGAAAAATCACTGAAAGAATTTATCATTTACGTTTCAGGGTCTTTGCTCCTCTGCATGTGAAGTACGCCCAGTAGATTACAAACAAAACAATTGTACATGCATTCACAATTCGAAGGCAGATAGACAGCTCAGTAAACACACAGCACATTTCAAATACCTCACAACAACACTGCTGTATGATTAGCCAACTCACTTCCACTTGTCAGTGCATGCCGTCTGCTTAGCGGCCAGCCTGGTTAAATGGCATTTGGCACACTGATAAAGCAAAACCACACACACATCGAATAAGGCACTTCCCTGACTAACACTAGCGTAGCTTGCTAGCTTGCAGTAACCTTTCCTTGCTGATAATTCCCACCAACCCACAGCGTGTTAATTAATAAGCAGCTGGGGAATTCTAGGGGTGCTAATGCATTCACTTGTCCACTGCAGCATGTAATGATATAGCTCACATTCACCCCCCTTGGCATATGAGCCTGAGTAACAGAGCTGGTGGTGGGAGTAAAACCCTGATGTTAAGCTGAAAAATACTGTACACATGACAGTAGAAAGTGACTGGGATTAGAGAGCCTTGTGGGAAAAAATGAATTTAGGTTTGATGTGGGAAGCTTGGAAGCATTAATTATACCCACAAAGTTTGGATGGATGGATGGATGGATGGATGGATGGATGGATGGATGGATGGATAGATAGATAGATAGATAGATAGATAGATAGATAGATAGATAGATAGATAGATAGATAGATAGATAGATAGATAGATAGATAGATAGATAGATAGATAGATAGATAGATAGATAGATAGATAGATAGATTTAAAACATTAGCATTGTTGCTCAATCTGGATAATAAATTACAGTTAAAGGGTGGTTAAAATGTTACCTAACACCCAGTTGTGTTTGAATTTAAAAAGTGGTGGTGTCTGATTACACGGAGTTGTACACCATCTGCTGGTAAAATTCTGTAGTACTACTACTAAGAAATCAACCGCAAGTAGATGTTACATATTAGTATTGTTCTTTTCATGTTTTAAGCATATACTACTGCTCATATTGACAGAAACAAACACATGTTTTGGGTAAAAATTACTTAAAATGCTGATATGGCATCATAATTATCAAGGGCTTGAGTAACAAAGAGAAATAGCCCAGGTTGCACACATTTGAAGAGGTAACAGTAAAAAAAACCCCCCAGATATATTAAAATAAATAAATAAATTTGATTCTAGGTTTACAGTTTTAGGGTGCTTGTGTTGAGCATGCTGGTTCTCCACATCACACTATAATGGCTTTTTAGAGCAATTAATCAGAACAGAGTGATGCGAACAGCTTTTCCCTGAAAAGTGTCCTTTGTGGAAAAGGTGCCTATTTGAGCCAAAAACACAGTGATAGTTGAAGGGTTTGCTCTGACAGTGTCAGTGGACGGGTCCAAAATCAATAAAGAAAGAAAGAAAGAACAGTAAAATAACTGTACCCTGCAGAAGAAATCCTATTTTATTCCTATTTTACCCCTATTTATCGGTTGGCTGCTAATATCATCCGATACTGAGTTTAACTTTCTGCCCGTGTGAAAGTTGCAGTCAGATTTTATGCTTGGACTGTCCGTGTGCAGAAATAGAAAACAGTCTCCCTTTCAAAGCCCCCAGCAGTTGACAGCAGGACAAATGGGGGATGTCAGAGTCTGGGCTTTGAGAGCTCTGACATTCCTTCTTGTGCCCACTACCACCTGCCATGGCTCTGACTGCAAGTCGGTCACCTGTATGGTCATTCAAGGTCTTGGCCAAGCTTCTGACGGAGCAGTCATTGAAGGATGAATGTCTGTGCCTCCCAGGAAGAGCCCGGATCGCTCAGACATGTTTTTCGCGCCAACACTTGGAATTTGGTCACTTGAAGAATAGTCTTGTCCAGCTAAGGAGCTTCCCAAGGCCTTCAGGGACTCTGTTGCAGCTCTGTATTGGAGCACTTATCATCACCAGCTCACCTGTGAAAGCGTTAAAGAACCTGCTGAAAGACAGACATTGTTGGGACATTTTGGAGGGGCAAAACTGAGGACTCAAATGTCTTTTCTGTTCAAACACGAGTTAAGATTCATGCATGTGCATTTATGTATGTACAACTGGTGACAAAAATTCCCTTGATATACCATTAACACCCATGATTGAAAACAAATTAACCCAACGACTGACCTCTTTTGACCTGACATTTCGTCTCAGGTACACACAAGTAAAATTTGTGATGTGCCTCCGGGCATTTTCAAACAGCCTGTGTGCTATAATCATGGGAGAGAAGTACTTTTCAACATAACAGAAGGGCTAACGTCGTCACTATCTCATAACATTTTTGAGTCACTACTTTGCTCCGCTTGTGGCAAATAGAGGTGAGATGAAATATGAATCACAAAGCAGAGAGTTGAGGGAGAATCTGTGGAGACCAGTGGCACGTTATTCTTATATCTCAGCTACAAGGCTGACACAGAGAGGGGCCCTTGAGAGCTGAAAGACAAGTGAAGAAGCCTATTAATCATTTATACCACTTGGACTGTGTTCTCAAAAAGACAGCATTGTGGTAACTCATTTATGTTACCTCAATTGCCTTTGTGAGGCAAAAAAGAGACATGTACTAGGCAGAGGTTTAATGTGTTATCCCTCGTTGGAGTTTACAGCAGATTCGAGGTGAGAGTAAGAAGAAATTTGAAAGATGATAATAGTGTTTGATTTTCCTTTACTGCTACATTATTTTTGCTTTGGAATGACTAATACTCTACAAGCAGTGCTTGTTTTGGAAAGCCTGTGCCGCATCAGTGATCCCCACAGTTCTATCCAAACATGTAAATCTTAACAGCATGGTGTAGCACAGCACTGTCTATGCATGCGTTGTAAGTGCACAAATATTTCCTCGCTTGTTCTGTCAAAGAAGAACAACTGCAGTGCTAGCAGCACTCCAACAAGCGAGGTTAAATCGTGCCGGTAAAGGGTTAAACCAGAGGATCAATCTACTGATTTTAGACATTCATCTTTTACCCTGTTATTTGGTTTAGTTTTTTTTTCTTCTTCTTCTTTTCTCTAAAATCCTTAACCTCAAACGTTGCGTGACTCATGGAATAGTTGGTGCTTGCAAAGAGCAAGGAGGTACAGTATTCGCCTTGCCTCACACGTGAAGCACAACCTGAATAGGTGCTGTTTTACAGTTTCTGCTGAATCTAGTAACACCACGCCAGAATCAGAGAGAAGCCCCAACCAAAAAGGAGTGAGAAAAGAAAAAAAACACACTTGTTGTGATGTGAAGAGTCTTACTTTGTGTCACATCTGGCTTATCTCTGATCATATCTTGTGAATTTCAGTAAGACATGTAATACTAATGTTGTCAGTGACATTCTGGACTACTGAAAAAAGTTATTTTAGGCCCAGTAATTGACAAATTAAGACCAAAGACCAAATAACCAAAAGAAGAAGAGAAGAACAGCTAACAAAGAGATTTTATCGTCTGTACTTGTCAACAATCTGCCTGCAGCCAGTTTTGAAGATAAGAGGCGAGAAGCTTACTGCAGTGCAAACTTACTGTGCATTACAAAATGATGCAAGCTTTGGGTAGCTTGTAAGTTATTTTAATTTTAATGGCCATTCGTTCTCTCTCCCAGAAACATGAAAAACATCACAAAAGACAAGACAAAGAGATTGTCTTTGCTGCTGTTTTTATACCAGAAAATCTGTGAAGTATGAGGAAATAGAAAAAAAAAGGGCAATGACCAGCACAACTTGTGTGAAATTTGTCTGATATATCTGATGGTACACTGTGCAACTATTGAGAGGGCAAACTAGGTCAGTGGCTGCACTATGGCTGGGAATCAAGTGCATTTCTATCACATTGCAACAGCGGCAATGAATTCATGAATACTATATGATTTCCCTTCCAAATAACTTGGAGTCATGGTACTGATTAAGAGACAAAGTGTGACTGAGTACTCAAGTGGGCCTCACATCCATGCATGGATGGTAGGCTGGCATTCACAGATGGACCATGGCACGATCTAGATTTTCAAGAAGCTTCACACAACAGAAATAAAATAAATCTACTGTGGATTTCCCACATGATGACACAGAACAATGATGTTCTGTGGTGGCACTCTGCTAAGATAGCAGTGAGGTGCAGTATGACCCTGTTGACTAGTTTAAACCATCAGCTCATGTTTGACACTGAAGAGGTTCAGCAGCCATATTACACATAAAGAACTTCAGTCTTTGCTGCACTTGTAAGAAGATAAAAGGTCTCATATACGCCGTGCACTCACTGGTCAGTCTGTTCAGCTGCTCCTCAAAAGCAAATGTCTAATCAGCCGTTCATGTGGCAGAAAGCCGGTGGATTTAAGAATGTAGACATGGTCAAGAGGATCTGCTGAAGTGCAAATCAATCATTGCGATAGGGTGGAACGTCTATTTAAGTGACTTTGAACATGGCATAGTTGTTGCTGCCACTTGGGCTCGTTTGATTATTTCACAAATTGCAGAGCTATTATGATTTTCACACACAACCAACTCAAAGAGCGGTCCAAAAAAGAAAAGTGCTTTGTAAATGGCAGAGAAGAATGGCCAGACTGGTTGAAGGTGATTGAGAAACAACAATAACTTAAATAACCACTTATTACAACCGAGGTACGGTGAAGAACACCTCTGAATGCACAACAAGACTTTTTCAAACATGAACTCTGAAAAATTTATGAAAAACCAGTAAGAACATGACGGCGGCATGACGCAAGATGACTACTAGCTGTGAAAATTCTGTGAATTGGCGCGGTTGGATATCACTCAGACTTTGAACTGAACTCAGGAGCAGGAAAGTTAAAGATAGTTTAATTCCAGTTTGATTGCGCCATTTATTTGCATTTTCGTGTGGGGTAAGGTCATGCCTAAGCTGCAGTGTGTGTGAAGCAAATGAGCTAGCAGCAGAGGACAACACCTATATTTGCTACTCCTTTTGCCGCAGGCCACTGGAAGATTGGAACAATGCTATGTTCTGCGATGTCTCTCAATTTCTGCACCAACATTTATATGGCAAGGTCAAAATCTGACTCAAACAACAAGAAAGAGTGGATCCATCTTCTCTATTATGTCATGTTAAAAAGTCTTAACAGCTCAGACTTGTTTTCGAACAGGACAATGACTGTACTGTTCTAAAACTCATTCCATAATCACCAGATCTTGATTGGAAAGCGGTAGAGCAGGAAGTTTTCATCGCTGAGGTACTGCTAGCAAAACTGCCACAACATGATAATATCACCTCAGTATAGACCAAAACATTTTGAGGAATGTTTACCACACCCTTTTGAATTGATGCCACAGAGCATTAAAGCACAGCAATTCTGAAGACACAAGGAGTGTGAGTGGTGAATGATAAAGGGCCACGCTGAAAAATGTTCAGAAATGTTGGTGCCACTTAAGTAGACTCATGGACTGCCTGCTCCTTGTGTTATTCCTTGTTAGCGTTAGCATTTGTTAATATCTACGACTACCTAAAAATGAATTTTACCAAAGTGGTTTGCAGAGTTTGCAGATTGTTCCGTTTACAGTTGATGTAAACACAGTAAACAAAGTAATGAGAAAGATTGCGGAGATGATGAGCCATTAAGCTGTTTCTACTAAGACGGGTTTAAACGGGATGGCTCGGGAAGGTAATAATATTTTTAATTGGACCACAACTAATTCCTGCAACACTAAAATCAGTTTGCACATTGCAAGTTGAGATACAAGCCATAATGAGTTGTCTAGACTGTCTGTAAAATGAATAGCCCGTGGCCCATTCATTTAGTGGAATGTATTAATGGGAGAGCAAGAGATGCGAGGACAAGACTTGTGAGTGGACTTGCACAGTACCGTTTCTTGAAGCACACACAGAGGCGTAGGAAATACTGATGTGTTTCTATGTTGGACACAGGGAGATAATAGCCTATCGTGCCAGATTTTGAGTTGCACATCTTGAATTCAAACTTGTAGGATCAGTTGTTGGTTAACTGATTACAAAAAGCTGGTTTGTTGAAACTTGCAGTGGCATCTTTGTCTGACTCTATGAAAGGCCAAGCAGGCTCTCAGAGGTCATGTGCAAATGAAGTGAAATCTAAGGCCTAACTTGTATTTGAATATGGGAAGAAGCACAAGAGACAAATAAATAAATGAATGAATAACCAAATAATTTTCAAGTCACAGTGCTGCCCGTTGATTTCAAGCTGTGTGAGGTGTGCCCTGACCTGCCATGGTGAGATTATATATGTGTATGCTCCTCTTTTACCTCCAGATATGATTCTTAGTTGTGGTAAGAATTCAGAATTCAGGCAAAAATAAGGATGAAAACAATCTAATAGAGAAGTGATTTGTAGTACAATATTGTAGCATTCAAATGGTAAAGGTGGGGCTTAATCAAATCAAAATTTAATTTAAAATGTGATTTTCTCTCAACTGTGCTGCCATTTTAAAAGAAATTAATTTCAGACTCTTGTAAAAAAAAAGAAAATCTGTGGATTTTCTATGGAAATTGATGAGGAGTCATCAGCAATGAACAAAGGTCTTTAGGGTATAACAGATGTATTTAGCTCTATCTTATTTAGCTGTGAAAATTGGTCAAATTCCTTAAGTAATGCTATTAAGAAGGCTAAGTTAGGAGGCTTGGGAATAAAAAAAAAACAAAAAACAAAAAAAACAGTTCCAGGCTATTCATAATCCTCAGGGAAGCTCTAACAAACCATATTTTTTTATTTATTTATTGCATTTTCATGTATTTATACATTTATTTATTTTTTATAATTTCATTATTGTAATATATAAACACTAATTATTATTATTATTGCTATTTTCTTGTCATGAGGTATTCATTTAATATGTGCCATATTTTCTGTCATTTTTTTTCACACCATCCTTGATTTTTTTTTAAATTCACTTTTATATATCATCGCTTAATTTGTTAATAAACTGGCACAATAAAGGAAAAATAAACATGTAATTGTACTGCAATTTAAATTTCATTTTTAGATGCATTGCACAAAATTTTAAGTTAAAAGCACGTGTTTTTGCAAGCTTTACAAAATATCTGCTTTGCTACCAGTCCCTTCAGTTGATGTCTGATACTGTAATAATAGCACAAACAGGCAGGTAACTACAAATAAACTAACCACGATTCTCATTAAATTTCTAATGGTGCCAACAACCCACTGCCATAAAGGCAAGTCCGGTAAAATATGCAAAGCACTTAAGAGCCACCACAGAAACACAATGTTCTCCATGGTGAATCCTCCCTGCACGTGGTGCCGGCTGAGCCATCGTGTTAATAACGCGAAGAATCCTAAATCTGTTCCGGGAAAGGCGTTTACTGTACTGATGTGCCTTTTTTTCAGTTTGTGATCTAAGAATGTTATCGTTCTGATTCTGCATGAGTATTAAAGGCATTTTTTTGGTTTTGGTGATTCATTGTCGGATTGCAACCGATCGCATTAAGGCCGGTAGTGGTGTTCCTACGCTGTTCCTGGTTAATGTAGGTCAAAGCAGTGACGGAAGGGTGTCCTCCGTTGAACCCGCGGTATTAATCCACATCACAGTCCTGCAGATGGCGCGCACAGTCAACTGAGAGTGCCCTGGGTGCTCACCGCGGTGCTCGCACAACAATATCCGTACGGAGCCTACCCAGCTTCCGAGATGGCGATTGTCTGAAGCAGCACCTCTGTCTCTCCTGTACAGCTGGAGGGTTTTGCACGCAAAGTTCAAGAGTGCAGCTTTGCTTAAAAAGAGTTTTTATTTATTTATTTATCTGAACATCCTTCTTTCATCCAGCAGCTCAGCTCGGGACGCAGGACGGTTTGTCACATGGGGCTAACCTTAGTTGACCTCTTTCTCAAGTAAAAAGCTTGTCTTTCAAGAAGCAGGGAAGCTTACACTGAACACTCCGTCCACTGCACACCCTAATCACACACATACATATTTTATTTAAAGTATCTGTTATACACTACCTTCTACGTGGTTCATTATTCCGATGTGAACTACAGACAAGCGTGTGCGCACACACGCACACCTGTCACTGTCTAGACAGGGAGGGGGGCATTAAGGCGGTGGGTGCGGGGAGGTTGGTGGTAGGGGTGGGGAGGGGGGGATCCCACATGACCCATTACTGCTTTTTTTTTTTCAAGGCAGCCAGAATATATCTCAAGGCACTGGATAATGACAAAAAAAAATCAACAACAACAAAAGGGGAAAAGCAGCGGCTCAACCAAATCTGATTGGCCGGCTGAACCGACACCGTTTTTTTTCCCTGCTCGCAAACCCGAGGTCAGCTCGGGACGTTAAAAAATAAATAAATGAGAAAATAGAAATGCGTAGAAAGTAGAAGACACGGCAGACAATCTAGCTTGTTGGCGCTGGAGGTGAGCGACGGCGCCGGCGTCCAATGGGAGGCGTCGGCGCAGCTGGCTTGCTGTACAGGCAGAGGCGGTGTCCAATCAGAAGTTCAGACGCGTGATGGACGTGTAACCGACAATTCCCCCCTGTTCTTCTTCATCCCAAAGTGTGGGATTGATTTCGGAGTTCATTCACATTTGTGAGCGCCGCGATTTTAAAACTGTTGGCGCTGAAAGCCACGTAATAAAAATGGAATTACATTTTTTTTTAAAAAGAGAAGAAGAAGTGGGGGGATTTATGGGTTCAGGAAGAGCTTCGCGTGCTTTTTTATCGTCACTGCGAGCCTGTTTAACCCTCATCCTTTTACAGGCACCGCTCACTTTCACAGCCCGGCTTCCACTTATATAAACTGCCGTGCTGCTGCTTAGGCAGTGGCAAACGAGTAGGTTGAACGCTATTAGCCCGCTACAACTACTATTACTACAACTCCTACCACTTCCAGAGAGCCATAATGGAGCCGGTTTGACCGTCCCACCGCGCTCCCTGCGATTGGGGCGCAATAATGTTGACGGATTTCTGATCCAACCCAAGACAGTGCACTGTTCTTCCAATAGCAGCTTTAAGTGAAAAGGCGTGCCTGCCCGTTCACCCCCCCCCCTCCCCCCCCCCCCCCCCCCCACCCCCCCCCCCCAAAACACCCCACCCCCCCCCCCCCCACCCCCCACCCCACAACCACCACACACCCCCCCCCACCCTCCCCCCTCCCCCCCCTCCCCCCGCCCCCCCGCCCCCCCCCCACCCCCCCCCCACTCACCACCCCA
>VURO01020442.1:5478-16454 GCA_015108175.1 Pelvicachromis taeniatus
TCTGCATTTCATCCAGCTGGGTCACATACTCATCACACCTGCACAAAGCAGACGTTGAGTAGTAAGAAAATGAACTGAAACATAAAATGTAGAAATAAAGACAGTTGATGTTTGCACTCTAATTGGATAACTTTAAATTAGCTTGAGTTTGGTGAAAAAGATACACTATGCTAAGCTCCAGATAAAACCAGCTGGGTGCTGTGTGGCACATTTGTAAAGACCAGAAACAACTAAAATGAGGAAAATATAAATAAATGCTTAATTCCTGAAATGTGAACCTATTCTTTAAGATTAGAAAGTCTGTTGACTGAGAGGAAACACAAGAAGAAAAGCTGAGTTTTTGGCCAGAGTGTCCTCAGATATAGAGCTGGGCTGTGATGTACGTTACATCCTGGTTGTCTGTCTAGCTGCTCAGTCATCCAGGTCATGGTAATTCTAAGGAGCTTGGAAAAAGAAATGACTGGACTTCTTATTGCATCCTGGTTAAAATCGTTAGAGGGCTTCCCTGACAAACTAACCCAACATATAGATTCTCAAAGAGTTGTTGGAAATGTTTGTGCTTCACTGTGTTCTGTTTGGTTCTCTAACCTGGTAGCAAACATGGCTCGCAGAGAGGAGAAAGTGGCGGCATCTTCCTTCAGGGCCTTTAGCTCGTTCCTCAGCTTCATCATGGTGTCAGTCACCATGGACTTCTCCGCCTCATACTTACTCTTCAGGTTGGCCAGAGCCACCTCTGCTGTCTGGTTAAACACACACACAAACACACAAACGCTGATCAGAACATCTGATTTTTATTCATCCTTTCCTTTAACAAAATCACTTCACTGTATATTAGTGACCGCCCACATGGTGGGCCATTTATATGGATACACCTTAATAAAATGGTGGTTGGTGATATTAAAGTCCTGTTTGTGGCACATTAGTATATGTGAGGGGGCAAACTCCTCAAGATGGGTGGTGACCATGGTGGCCATTTAGAAGTCGGCCATCTTGATACAACTTTTGTTTTTTCAATAGGAAGAGGGTCATGTGACACATCAAACTTATTGGTAATGTCACAAGAAAAACAATGGTGTGCTTGATTTCAACGTAACTTTAGTAACCTCCAGTTTTGGACTTCTCATATTTGAACTGGGACATTCTCAACCAGCTGTGTGCGCAGTAATGTATCACCCACCTAAGTTTAACAAAGGCTTTTTAAATGACTTTTCATGTTTCTTGGCTGAAACTGCGCCTAAATATGATCGGATATTCCTCTATTCTCCTCAACTTTTATGGGAAAAAAAACCCTTTTACTGACCATGAGATCACTTTTGGACAGTTCCAGGTAATCTGTACTGGGGCCTTAAATACTGTGGCTCCATTAAAAACCAGGCGCCCTAATCATATTCCTCAGCCCTGGTTAAATGAATCCACCCGAGTAGTAAGACGTCAATGTAGAAGAGCAGAGCGAAAGTGTAAGAAAGACAATTGTAGGTTTCTTTTGAAATATTAAAGAACTGTTGGAAATGTTTTAACTCTGTTTTATTGATTTCATCCATGACATACAGAATTAGCAACAACAAAATCAGTTTGATTCGGAGCAATTATATGTCCATTATACCCTCCAACCCCCCCGTCCCTAATTCCCCCCCTTCCGGGTCCACACTAAATAATACACCGCAGGGACCCAGTCTCTGCACATGAAATGAGTCTGAACTGTTGGAACTGTTATCAGAATATAGAATATATGTAGAATAATTCTTCTTCAGCTCTCGGCGGAGGTGGGCGCATCTCTTACCCTCTCCCTCCCTTATCGTTCCTGCTTAGCTTCTCATGTCTTTTGTCTAGTCTCGTCTCACTCTAACCCTCAGAGAGTCTCTCAGTCTTCTTCTCTAAAACCTAAAGAATTATGGATTTGATCAACTGGTCCTGTAACAAAATTCACACCCTCTTCTCAACAAGAGGCCTAGGGTCGGGAGAGCCCGATTGTCCTGTGGAGACGTTTGCTGCCGGATACTCGATGGTCGGTTGCATCCTGTGCCTAACGACACTCTTGATGGAGGACATTGAACAAAATCTACCTATTCGGAACCACAATAACAGAGTTCTGGCTGATTGGAGCTGGCTCAGACCTGACTTGGACCTGACTTATCAAGAACAAGAAGCAGCTACAGCGGTTCAAAACCCCACAAGGCTGGCCGAGATGACTGACGATGGGCAGGGCTGTGAGTACTCAGACTGTGTTTATTGAACGCATAGGGGCAAGATCTTGGAGAAGTTCCAATCCAACGCCTCCCATGCTTGCCTCCCATCCGATATAGTGTTTTATGGTGTTGTGAAGATATATGTGCTTTTTGTGCTGAGTTGTGCTTTTTTGTTTGTGTGTGTATGTGTTTGTTTTTGTTTAGGTTGTGTGTTTGTTTTAGTCTGTTGTACTTGTGATGGTGTTTTGTTTTTGTTTTTTTGTTGTTGTTTTTTTTACCTGGCTTGAGGGATAGGGCTATTGTGTGGTATGGGTTGGGATAAAAGATAAAAGTATCACATAGAAGCAATTACAAGATATATGGCTGTGCCACTAATCTGTTTTCTAGTGTGTCAGCTTAAGCAACCATTGTGAAATTTACTTGCTTGTT
Organism: Pelvicachromis taeniatus; assembly: GCA_015108175.1. NCBI lineage: Eukaryota > Metazoa > Chordata > Actinopteri > Cichliformes > Cichlidae > Pelvicachromis > Pelvicachromis taeniatus. Next base: position 8,094 of record VURO01020442.1, read on the forward strand.
GTATACCAATTCTGTGTGTATCTGTATTTTGTTCTCTTCTTTGTTGTTTAATCTAATAAAATATATTTCAGAGAAAATATTGTTGCCTATAATAACTTGTAACCATCACGTTTCCACACTCACCTGTTTGTTAGCCTTGAGCACCAGTCGAAGAGTGGCTATCTGCTCTCTCTTGGTGCTGAGTAAAGATTTGAGCTTCAGGATCTCCTCCATGCAGCTTTCTTTGTCCTTATCCAAGAGAGGAGCCAGTTCCCGGGCTGCAGTCCTCTGTTTGGACAGTTGTAGTGACCTGTCCACTGCCCGCTGTAGGTGTTTCACCTGGGGAGGAGACATGAGCAGATAAGAAAAAGAAAACCACTGGAGGTGTCACATCTTATGCCGGAAGAAAAGAAGGTGGTAGAGAGGAGGAACGATTGACACTATATTGCCAAAAGTATTTGCTCATCTGCCTTTACACTCATATGAATTTGAGTCATGTCCCCAAATGTTTTCCATAAAATTCTAAATTATGTCAGGTCACGATTTTGCAGCTATAACAGCTTTAACTCTTCTGGGAAGGCTTTCCACAAGGTTTAGGAATGGTTTTATAGGAATTTTTAACCATTCTTCCAGAAACACATTCGTGAGACACATTGTGATGTTTGATGAGAAGACTTGGGTCACAGTCTCCACTGTCATTCATCTCAAAGGTGTTCTGTCGGGTTGAAGTCACGACTGTGCAAGCCACCTTATCCCCCTCCACCAAACTTTGCACAGTGCAGTCAGGCTATTACCGTTCTCCTGGCAACTCCCAAACTAAGACTCGTCCATTGGATTGTCAGATGGTCACTCCAGGGACCATGTCACCACTGCTCTAGAGTCCAGTGGTGGTGTGCTTTATAGCACTGCATATGATACTTTGCATTGTGTTAGGTGATGCAAGGCTGAATGTAGCTACTCGGCCATGGAAACCCATTCCATGATGCTCTCTATACAATGTTCTTGAGCTAATCTGAAGACCACATGAAGTTTGGAGATCTGCAGCGATTGACTCTGCAGAAAGTTGTTGGAAACCACTGCGACTATGCACCTCAGCATCCGCTGAACCCACTCTGTGATTTTACATGGCCTTGATGTTGCTCCTGATCACCTCCACTTTGTTATGTACCACTAAAAGTTGACTGGAATATTTCATAGTGAGGACCCATTCTTTCAAAAATGTTTGTAGAAGCAGTCTGCATGCCTAGGTGCTTGGAAGTAATTGTAACACCTGAACTCAATGATTGTAGGGGTGAGAAAAAACGTTTGGCAATATAGTCTGTGTAAGAAAGACCAGGTAGTTTGAAAAAAGCACATAAGGAGGTATAGCTAGATGTACCTGGTCTCTGATGATGGCGCTGAGGTTGTAGATGTTCATGGGCTCCCTGCGCAGCTCACCAGCCGGCTCCATGGCTGGTGATGAAGACGACGATGATGACGAAGAGGCACTGATGCTAGGTGAGCGGGTTGGAGGTGTGCAAGGTGGCAGACTCTGCTCAGATGGCACCTGGAGAACCTCTTTCTCCACTCTTCGGCCCCCTCCATGTAAGGGCTCTTTGGATGGAGAGTCCGAGGGCGTCCATGACTCCCCTGGAGTTGAGGTTGTTGAAGCAACAGCAGCAAGCCGTCTGGCTAGGCGTGGTGTAAGAAGAACTTTGCTGTTGTCTGTACACATGGCTTTGAGACTAGAACTAAGGCCCCTGAGGCCCCTGCCTTGTCTAGAAGAATAGCACAGATAATAGAACAGAACCTTCAGTGTGATTTTGAGCACCTCTGGCAGTTTAAATCACAGGTGTGTTAAACCTGTTCTTTCCCAACTAAAACATCAAGTAGAATAAAGCAAGCTAAATGCTTCACCCTCTCTTTGCAGCTGCATAAAACAATGCTCTGTATCTTGACAGGTTCCCTTCCAGGAAAGTGAAAATGCATTTAGTTAACAACTTTGCTTAGCAACCAGATCTTTCGCACTATGAACATGTTGTGCAGTTAAACATTTGGTTTTAATAGTAGTGACCAAACGCATGCAGTGCAAGAACTGGGAAGAGGATCAAGAGGAGGAGGAGAAGGCTACTGCGAGAGTACTGACAGGGACTAGAGGGCAAGATCAAGGTAGCACAGAGGGAAGCCAACTACCGGAGCTGCAGAAAGGTGTTAAGAAAGGATGAACAAACCAACTACAAGGGTCACCAGGGTCACCAACCTGTGGTGATTATAAGAAAGCTTATGCCTTATTGCCTATGACTCATGGATCCTGGAATGCCTAAAAGTGTACAAGATGAAGAGGACACTATGAGCATTAATCAAGAACTCTGAAAAAGTTGATTGTGTTCATCTGGATGTTGCGTTTTCAGTGGGAGAAACATTTCCTCACTCATCCAAGTGACTTCTTCAGTCTCAGCTGACTTTCAGCAGGTTTTCCCCAACCTTATAAACAGTACATTTGCACAATAACTGAAACCAGTCCACTGAATGAACAATGGGCATTGAGGTAAGTTCCAAACATTCCTCCTATTGAACATGCTACGTTCAGATGAACAACCTTTTGGGATTTACTTACCTGGATGATTGAGCATGCATCAAGGCACTTCATCAAGAACTCAATTGCAAACAACACTAGAGTCCAAGTTCAAGTCAATAACACAGGTCACAATCACGTGCGGGATTTACCAAGAACTGCTGTTCTAGAATACAATAACCCTTTAATTGTCATTGTACAACTAACGTGTAGGTGCTCCACACCAACTGTGCCAGAATAAAATATAAATAGTAGACAGCAGGAATAAATGGCAAACAGTAGAAATATATACAATCAAGAGGGATATGTAAAAAACAAGAGAAATATGTATAAATAGAAAAGCACACACTGGAGAACAACAAGAGTCCGTGTGCGTGAATGGCCTGAGTGATGAAGGTTACTCAGGCCTGTTTCAGATTGGTGAGACAGATTGTGTTTGTTGACAGTCCGAATGGCCCAGGGAAGAAACTATTTGTGGGTCTGGAGGTCTGGGACCCAATTGACCTGAGGCACCAACCCAAAGGCAGTGGGTCAAACAGGTGGCGGGTGGTAGGCAGGGTGCAAGGCCCTTGTTTTCCTGAGATAGGAGGATCTGATGATGGTCTCCAGGAGTGACAAAGGGCAGCCAATGATTTTTTGAGTGGTGTTAATTGCTCTTTGTGCAGCCTTCCTGTTCTCAGTAGTGGCACGCTCTGTGCAGGGTGATGGCATCCTCCATAAACCGATTTGCTCTTTAGGCAGGAAAGAGGGTAGACAGATCTGATGTGCTGAGACACTATCCGCTTGAAACACGTGACTACAGACTGGGGGGTGGGTTTTAAAAAAAAACAGTATTTCCCAATTCAAATCAATTTTAATGTGAATAATGTGATATCGATTCATTAAATCCTGAAATAGATTTTTAAATATAAATGTATTCTGCCAGAAACACCAGAATCTCAGCTTGAAGCTCACAAAACTATGTCATCAACCAACAGCTAAAACAGCAGATGATTAAAGAGCAGGTAAACGGATCCCACAAAAAGATGGGAAAGCAAAGCTCGGCTTGTTCACCCAACGGCATGTACTTGCTAAAGAAACGGCAGTGGATGGAGTTGAGTTTGTTGATCAGGTGAAGTACTCCTCCTAGCTTTTTTCCAGTAAAGGTTTTAACAGTGATACCAGGAACAACGATGCGGTTTTCTTTCACTTTATCTGAGCTCACCGTCTTAATAACAGCTCCATCTCTTTGTTCTTCATGGTGCGTAAACAGACTCCAACTCCACATAAAACTGTGCCAGCGTCATCATCACTGCTGCTGATTTGTTACCAGTGTTTTGGTTTAAAACTGGGGGCTGTGCAGACTTAATATGGTTAGACTTTTCATTCACATGCTGCTCCTAAATACGTTTGTATTGCAGGTCTGGTTTTAGTCACAAATGTGGATGAAACGCTCACGTTTCCATAGTGACATGCATTAAACGAAGCATCGAAGCAAAGAATTTGTGTCGAGAATTTTTTATTGTCTAATTATTCTAAATACTTGATGAATCATTGCAGCCATTGCCTCTAAATGGATGACATCAAGTTGTATGCCAGGGGTGAACGAGATGTAGACTCCCTGATCAACACCACTAGGATTTACAGCAATGACATCAGAACGTCATTTGGACTGGAGTAGTAGGATGGTGAAGGAAGAGATGGAAGGTAATCATAAGTGAGGGGATTCTACAAGTACCTGGGAATCCCACCGGCAAATGGGAACCATGAACAGGCTGCTAGGAAAGCCGCAAGCACCAAATATCTGCAGAGGGTAAGGCAAGTCCTAAAGAGTCAGCTGAATGGGAAGAAGAAGATGCAGGCAATCAACACCTGTGTCCCGATATCCTGCTAGGATAGTCAGCTGGCCAAATGAGGAGATGGCAGTCACTGACTCCAAGACAAAGAAGCTCCTTATGCATGGAGAGTTTCACCCCAAACAGCAACATCATGAAATAGAAACACCTAAAGTCCGAGAAATTCCAAGGGCTGAGAGAGGATCTCAAGAAGATTCAACTCAATTCAGTTTTATTTATATAGCGCCAAATCCCAACAACAGTCGCCTCAAGGTGCTTTATATTGTAAGGTAGACCCTACAATAATACATACAGGATTTTAACAGGATGAAACCTCCAGCAACAGAAGCAGAAACAGGCTCAGGGAGGGGCGGCCATCTGCCGCGATGGGTTGTGGTGAGAGGAGGAAGACAGAACAAAAGACAGAAGATGTGAAAGGTGAAGGCAATAGGTCCACGTGGTAATCGAAGTACTCACACCAGTCACCCGCAAACGGGGCGAGTGGATCCAAGACCTTTGTCCAGAAGAGCACAGTCCTACAAACAGCAATGATACTCTCAAGCTCCCAGACCTTTTGTAGAAAATATTATTTTTTACAGAGTTTTTATAGAACATACAAACGCACCTATAATGTGAGTCATTTTATTTATTATTGGAGTTTCAATAGATACTCTAAGAGCAGTAAAAGAGTCACACCTGTAGTAATCCAGCATGACACGGTTGGGTGTCTCATCGTTGCACAGGCAGACATGGTGGTAGAGCTGGGCGAGCTCCTCACTCAGGGTTACCAGCTCATCCTGAGCTGCATTCAATGCCCCTTGGCTCTCATTGGCTGCTGACTGAACTGCCTGCAGTTCAAACTCCAGGCTACAAATCTGAGACGAGACGAGAGGAGAAGGAAAGGAGAAAAAATGAACATATCCACAACTGAAATTGTAGTCGCCTCAAAACACATTAAACAAAAACAAGAATCAGAATGTTGATTGATGTTTCAGAAGTTCAACACTAGCTGTTTCTCAGTGACATTGCACAAAATACCATTACTCACCAAATAGAAACAGATTCCTCAATATCAGACATCGCTTTATGATATATAGCAACCAAAACATAACTTCTGAATCAACAATTAATTCCCTTCATCCTATTCCTCCTGATGAGCCAAATGCTCAGCTTTGCCTGTCCTATTAAGACATCATTAAAAAAAACCTTGCACATTGCTGTCAGCTGGAGGATAGTTGGTATATTCCAGTCCGCTCCGACCACTGAGCCTTCTCTTTACCGTTGATTTCTGTGCTTCACCCACATTATTGTACAAGTGCTTTCCCCCCCTCACTTTACTCAGTGTCCTCATCCTTTCCATGAAATTGTTTTATTTACTCAGCTGTTTGTAACCAAATGCTGTTCTCTTCAGAACACAGATTATGAATGTGTCACTGTTAGGTTTTCTGGATCTGGAGATCCTACTAACCAATTAACCTTAGGACTGTATATTTGTGGGTGAATCAAGACACATAAGCGAGCTTCATTTTAACATGACTACATGGAAGAGAAACAACGGAAGCGAGGAGACCCGAAGGTCTTCACGCCTGTCTGTCTCTCCGGTCCTGCTTCCTGCCTTCCTTCCGACCCCTCCCATGCAGTCACCTTTTATTGACACACAAGAATTGGCAACACCTCCATTGTAAACCACTCCCATAGCCATGGTCGTAGCCATGGTGTTAAACCCCTGTGTGTGTGTGTGTGTGTGTGTCTGTGTGCGCGCGTGTGTCTGTGGCATGTGTGTGTGTGTGTCTGTATGCATATGTGCCTGTGTGTGGAAGACCTCAAATGATCATGTCATATAACCCCCTGCCACTTGGTTTAACACAGATGTCAGGAAGTTAACATTTCTCTTATCTTACATGAAACAGTCTCTAAAGTTTACAACTTTCCTTCAGGCATGTGGTGTGGCAAAGGAATCCCTTTGTTCTTACAATTAAACTCAAGTCTTACAGTTTCATATATACAGCAACAATCACAATAATGACAACATTCAACCATTTACTCTAACAGTCACCCTGTTACACAATATCTGAGAAGTGGAATAGAGAACCATCTCTTCCCTTTCATTCAAACAAACTGCAGTTCCGCTCTGATTTTCACCATCAGCTGTCATTCCCCATCTGTCCACTACCTTCAGTTTCCTCCACCTATCTGTCTGTCAGTCGACCTTCTACCTTTCACTTCTTCATTCTCCTGCACTACTCCTGCAGCTCTGCCAAATCAGTTTTCATGTTTCACTGTTTGCTGCATGACTACAGGAGCTGGTGTCACCAGCACTCTGTGCGGCAGAATGAGTGTTTGTGGCTGACATCAGCATCCTGCCTAAGCTGGTATGACCACTGTATAATCCATGGCTGAAAAATCTCTGAAGAGACAGCTGAACACTGTTTGAAGTGAACACTCCTCTCAGAGAACGACAACAGCAGCCACATTCATTGGAAAGCAAAAAGTGACACTTTCATGTCCAACTGTCTTCCTGCAGGCACCTAACCCCAGGTCTGATAGACAGGGAGGCCAATTCTCTCTGCGGAGGGCCTCCAAACAAAATCCACTAAGTTTCATTCCCTCAACACACAAATTAATGAAATAAACTCATCTTACCTTCACATCAAGGGCACAATGTAAAGAAAGAGAATGTGAAAAACTCACTCTCACAGACTTACAGGAGAGGAAACACCACGCACTGACAGCAGGCAATATGGCGTTGTTACCTTCTCCTGTCCCTCCCGGCAGTTCTTTTCCAGAGAGGCAACCTGCCTCTCCAGCTTCTGGAGACTGCTTTGCCTTGGCTTCTCCTCCGCTGCTCCCTCCACACACTGAGCAAGCTTCTCACGGAGCACTTTTAACTCTGCCTTGAGCTCCACCACCTCTGTCACAGCCACACGGTACTTGCACTGCAAGATCTCCAGACTGGGAGTTTGGTATGAAAATACCTGACTTTTACTCTTCTCCTCTGCAGTTTCTCCTTCCTCCTCAGCCTCATCATCTCTATCCAGCACCAGTAGGCTTTCACAGTTGAGTTGAGAGGTGTCACTGCTACAAGCCTCCTGGCTGACCCTCCGATGAAGACAGCGGAGAGCAGAGACCTTCTGGCTCAGGCGGAGGGTCTTCTCGTGCTGCTCGGTCAGGGCTCCCTGGGTGTGCTGCAGCTGAGTCTGGGACTCCTGCAGGCTCGTCATCAGTGCTGCTTTCTCATGTTCAACCTGAAGAAGACAACTGCATGATTAAGGAAAGCAGTATGCCGTGTGACTTCATAAACTGCAGTTTCTGAGGTTACAGTGATGTGAACACAATTGTTCTAAGAAAGAAAAAAGATAAGAAGAGGTGCAACCACAAGCCCATTTCTGAAGAAGCTGAGAGGCTGTTTAAATGAAAATAAAAACACATTTAAATGGAAAACAATTCAGTGACAGAAGCACACAGATATATCAATCTAACTCTCTTGTGGAAAAAAAAATCATTTTAATATCAAAGCATATCAACAGCATATGGACAGAATTTCTAGGCGTAGCCAAGTGGTGGAAGGCTTTCGCTTTGGTGGTCTCAGAATCTCATCTCTGATTTTGCAGATGATGTGGTTCTGTTGGCTTCATCGAGTGATGGCCTCCAGCTCGCCTTGGAACGGTTCGCAGCCGAGTGTGAAGCGGTGGGAATGAGAATCAGCACCTCCAAATCCGAGGGCATGGTCCTCAGCCGGAACAGGGTGGAGTGCCCACTCCGGGTCAGGGACGAGTCCTTGCCCCAAGTGGAGGAGTTTAACTATCTCGGGGTCTTGTTCACGAGTGATGGGAGAAGGGAGCGGGAGATCGACAGACGGATCGGTGCTGCGGCTGCAGTGATGCGGACGCTGCATCGGTCTGTTGTGGTGAAGAGAGAGCTGAGTGTAAAAGCCAAGCTCTCAATTTACCGGTCGATCTTCATCCCTACCCTCACCTATGGTCACGAGCTGTGGGTAGTGACCGAAAGAACGAG
>VURO01020446.1:32353-78011 GCA_015108175.1 Pelvicachromis taeniatus
CGAGGTAAAATCCAGCGCTGTCGGCTTGTTTTGGGGGAAATACACAGAGAATAACTTGTGTTTGTTGCTTTGGGAGGCTGCTGCTGAGTGTGAGGCAGGTGCACATTTGAACAGGTGTACCAGCTCTGCTTAAGTATTTGTGGCATAGCTAAAATTTAAAAGGTCACAAGTATAAACTGAGGCTCTAATCTGGCAACCAAAGATTTTGAGGCACACAGTTTTCCGTGCTCAAATGTATGTAATGTACTTTTAGATTTATAAATACTGGGCTGAATTGCATTAATCAGCATTCGTGCCTGTGAGAAGTTGTGGGATTTCTCCCTAAGCATTAGTTCTGTTGTGGCTGTTCACACCTGTGGTCTTTGCCTCATGTCATCACATTTGATTAACTGTTTATCTAGGTTACACTGCAGCTATTTGTTCATTAACTGCTTAAGACAAACTCCAAAAGGGGGGCTTATCCTAGCAGTTCTGATGTTAACAATTCAGTGTCGATGTGAGTCTCTACAAACAAATACAATCCACAGAACCCCAGGCTCTATGTGTGTGTGTGTGTGTGTGTGTGTTTTTCCAAGTGAAATGAAAAACCCGAGCTCACCTCTGTAACAGCTGTGGGTTTCTGTTTACTGAGCAACAAAATCTTGTCATCTCTTTTAAGATCTGAGCAAATATGAGAGTTTATATAGGATTCACAAGTGTAGTTTCTTTTTCTTTCACAACACTGGAAACCAAAAATCTATGTGTGTGTGCGTGCATGTATGTGTGTGTGTGTGTGTGTGCATGTTTATGGGTGGCCCCTGGCATTTTAAGCCTTTTTGACACTGCTACGTCTGAGAGATGTTACTCAGCACTGTGGTTTTGCAATCGAAACCCTACAGGCTAAAGGACAAGTATGTGCAGTTCAGGGCCCTGGTAAATGTCAAATCCTGAAGCGATCGGAAACATAGTGGGTCTGCTATTAATTATGACTTTAACACAAAATAGTAATAGTTTGATATTTCATTTTGATTTTGTTTCAGTGTATATTTTAATTTGCATGTCACCCTGCTAATCTAAACCCTTTCTGGCCTGTTGTAGGACTCTGGGACTGGTTTTTCAGAGCGAGAACTTCAGCTATAACAATTACTCAAACTACGTCATGGACTCCTGGGCTTATCTGGATAACCCCGTAACTGAGCCAAACCCCTCAAAATCCAGATTGGCAGATGATCTAACAGCCCTCTCAATGTTTTATGAACAGTGCAAGGTAAATAATATATAAGCAGTAGTTGTGTTAAACCAAAGTAGTTCATCTTGAGTAAACCTAAAGATTCCTTTAAATTTCCTGACACTGATCGCATTTTCCCCTTTTTCCTATTATTCCAGAGCCCAAAGGTGAACGCTGCCTGCAGTCGCACAGGCAACGTGTGCAAAGTAACAGAGAGGTAAGACAGTTTCTGCAGCTGCTCCCACACACACACATTCACACACGCTTCACACACCAGTCGTGTCTCTGACATTGTTTGCGTGTATCTATAGTCATTCATAGTCCTAGTCATGTCAGTGTTCACCACACAGCTCTAAGTAGTTTTTTCAGTCCGTTTTTTTTTTTTTTTTTTTACAATTTTCAATCATTTCTGTGACAGGTAGCATGACTCAGACTCAATCAGTTGTCACTGAATTGAAGTTGTTAGAGTAATAATACAGAAAGAGAAAGGCACGGCTTTAGGAGGCCGTAAACTGATGAGTGGGTAATCCTCTAGTCAAACACAGTCAGAGGGGTGGTTGTCTTCCTCTCAAGCTCTTCCATTCATCTACCCTTCCCAGATCATTCTCTTCCTTTCTTAAAGAGTTTCACAACAGGAGGACAGGTAGTTGTTTTTTTTCATTCTGGTCTTTATATTTCTACTCCTTGTTGTATGTGATAGGTATGTGAGGAAGGCCATTGTTGGGGCTCTGTGTTGCTCCCTCAAACATTTTTAACTGAGAAACTTAAACACAAAGAAGAGGAGAAAAAAAAAGACACAAACAGTTTCCACCCAGAGTCAAATCTGGGGTTTCTTCAAGATTGCAGTAGCTGTGTGTGTTGAGACACAAGAGATGCATTTACTGACTGTTGTACATTTACACTGGCAGCGTTTAAGCTTGTGTAATGGTTAAAGGAACACATTAGCCAGTCACTTCAACTATGTTTGTTTCCTTGATGTGTTGTTTCCTGAGTCACGATAACATCAACAAGGTGGATTTTCTGTTATAGCTAATTTTTCCCCCCACTTCCCCATCCTGCTAGGAGTCTGCCTCAGACCAATGAGATTTCTCCACTGGATTCGTCCTCCATCGCCATGAAGATTCTCACTGAGAACCTTCCCATCCAACCCAACAACGTTTTGGGATCTAAGCAGAACCCACCCATTTCTGTTCCTGCCACCTCAGAAACATATACCCCACTGACCAGTGTTGTGGAAAATACTTACGACAAACAGGAGCTCAGCAACTTTTTTGATTTGTTGCAAAAGTGGCCAGAGAACACTGCTTTCCCTGACCCCAGCACTGAGGTAAACATAATACCATAAATTAAAAGTTAAAGCCCTGTCTCCCATGCAGTTTTAAAAGCTCTGTGCCTCTTCTTTTTTTCCTTCACTAATCCATAAATCTCTGTGTGGCTATCAGAATCTTCCCTACAGCGATCCCTTCCCAGAAAACCATTCTAGCCCAGTCTACTCCCGCTCCTACACCAGTTCCCCATCTGAGAGATCCAGGAGTGAGTTCCAGTTTTCTCTCGGAGCTCCTGCAGCTTCTTCTCACAAGCCCAGTGAGCTACCCATGGTGTATCTGAACAAGGGACAATTCTACCCCATCACTCTCCACGGGGTGGACAGCAGCGCCTGCCTCACAGCCACCAAAGTCAGGGTGAGTCATTGTGACACATCATCAGGAAATCAAGGACTGCTTTTGTTCTAACTTATTCTCCAAGATTTGTTTTATGTGTGTCTTACGTAAAAAATAAAAATAAAGATGATTATTGTTACATCCTTCCCTTCAGGCCTTTTGTTTTTTCCATCAAGCCAAATAATACCTGAATTCTTTGCGTGCCAACAAGGCAACCCTTCCCAAATATCTGTCCCTCCCTTGGAGACAGTTCCTTTAATGACTAATACCCCGCTGACACCCTGCACACCAGGTTGGTGCATTTAAAATGACAGCATCCTGCCCTTTATAATTTATTCCTACCTCAGGGCAATGAGGCCAGAGTGCAGTACAGCTCACCTCAGCTACATTTGTCTGATGTGACACAAGCAGAACAGAAAGCAAAAAAGGAGTGGACAAGGAGAGAGGAAGGTGCGGTGCGGTTTACAGACGTTTTCTTTGTCAAACGAATCAGAGGATAAGAATATACACAAACACATGCTAGCTCAACACAAACAACTGGTGACAATTTGGGAGAAAGGAAGGATTTGGAGTGATGGATGACGTGCGATGAAGGAGAATTCTCAGATATGCGTGCAGGTGTAAAGAAATACATAGCAGCTACACAAATTAATCTAATTTTCCTGCTCTTTTTGTCACCTTCCTTTCTCCACTTCAGACAGTGGTGATGGCTGTGTTTGAGAATGACAAGAGTGCAGAAATGCAGCTGCGCTTCTGGAATCACTGGCACGGACGCCAGCCAACCGTCAAGCAGAGGGTCATTGACATCGGTATGTTCTTCGCACATGTAAAGTCACTGTGCACGACACATACAAAAGTTACCAAAAAAAATTACTCAGCTTTTTGCTTTGTCTTTTATACCGTGATCTTTATTGTTTCTCTTTGTTTTTTAACAGCGGACTACAAGGAAGTGTTTAGCGGCATTAGTAATATAGAAGAAGTGGCCTTCAATGCGCTCTCTTTTGTGTGGAACCCCAGCGAGGAGGCCAAGGTAAACAGACCGGCACAAAGATGCACCCACATCACTAACTATCACACAAGAATGCACAGACGCCTCTGACTGTAAGGCCAGTTCTGTGAAAGTAAAAGAACAGGTGGAACTTTTAGAGGAAAACCGTGGAAAGGTAGAACAGGTAGGTGAAGGAGAAAAGGAGTGGCTGCGGTGGGAGTGGAGGAATCCCAGAAATGTGTTTGGCCCTGAGGCTCTTGTCACAACAGCCGGCTAAAGACACGACAGCTTATGCGAGCTTCTCTGTGGCCCAAAGGCGCCGGGGTGGGGCACCCGAACCTACTGCAAACGGCACGGAGCAGGAAGGCAGGGAACTGTCTCCAGTAAATATAATGACAGACAGAATATGTAAAGTATAGAAAAAAAGTCAATGTAACATGTCATCATGATCCTACTGGGACACATGAGCAACAAATGAAAAACATCAGTAAAAGCTGCCTGACACCATAGTGATGCATACATATAATAATCATTTTTCTTATCCTGCAGGTGTACATTGGGATCAATTCCCTGAGCACAGACTTCTCCTCTCAGAAAGGAGTGAAAGGCCTGCCCCTTAACCTTCAGATCGACACTTACGACTTAAGCTCAGGAAACGGCCAACTGATACACAGAGCTGCTCTCCAGGTCAAGATTTTCTGTGATAAGGTAACTCGCTTTATTCCATTCGTCTTCTTATACAAGCAAACAAGCTGCCGTTAATTGAGTCAGAGTGATTTATCTAATTGTGTGACTCTGTGTCATCAGGGTGCAGAGAGGAAGATGAGAGATGAGGAGAGGAAGAGATCCAAGAGGCGAGGAAAGAACACTAATGATGGTAAGAGCACTGGAAATAGCAGCACAACCTTTTTTTATTATGCTATCTGTGAAAGTCTAACCTAACATCCCTCATTGTCATCCTTTGTTTGCAGCTAAATCTTTAGTTAGTAGCTCCATGGGCAGCGAGTGCACCTTCTTCCAGACCCTGGATGACCACATCACCCAGCCAGTTCTCTTCATTCCAGAGACACACCTGTCCAGCTTACAGCGCATGGTAGGTCCTCATTTAACAACAGTGCTACCCCCCACCCATCCGTATCCTTGCAGGCTATAGGGCAGGCACGAGCAAGGCAGGAAAAAAAAAACTGTGGGAAAGTATGCGGTGGGAAAAGTGGAAGGGTGGGGGGATAGTGGTGCCAGAGAAAGTGAGGTGAAACACAGGCCTGAGATCCGATGAGCTAATTGGAGTCGAAACCAGACACAAGTACAAGCCGCTACAGCTGCTGACACTGAGATTAAGCTATGGGCGCTTACACAGAAACACATGCATGCACGCACCTGGTGAGACAGCACTCACACCTTTTATGCAGCAAGCCACCCTCATATCCTCTGTTTCTTTCACTCAGATACACTTGCATTAATAGTGTGGTGAGAGTGCTGTTCAGACAGGCTATTTTTCCCACGCCAGGAAGCCTAGAAGAGCATGCATATGTTCAGATCAATAATAAGAGGATTCATGGGTTCGATGTCATTGCTGTTAGGTCCATTATACAGCTAGTCCTGATTTACAGTGGCTAACACAAAAGAAAAAGAAAAAACACAGGGAGTTGCAAAATTGCTTAACAATGTGATGCCTCACAGTTTTGTATTGAATAGCTAAAGCAGAAAATATCTTTGATTTAACAGCATGATTAAGCGTAGGATGGTGCTATCAGTGTCTCTCCATCAGTGTCCACACTTCCGTTGCTCCGTTAGAGGTTATGGGAAATGCAGTACTAAAATGATGATAACATTCCTTTTTAAAAAAAAAAAAAAAAAGTTACGCACAGACAGCTCTGGGAAGGGGGGACATTAGGCAATGCCTTTATCAGTAGAGAAGCGTCTAATCAGATCTCTTGTCTCCTCTCTGTTTCCCTGTCGCTATAGGCCACTCCCATGGACGAAACAGAAAGGTAAGCATAGACACGCACACACACAAAAAGTGAGGCTATGGTAACATTTGACCACCATAGTCGGCATTTTTAAACAGAAGCTAAGTGGCTGCTTTTGTCTAATGCATATGTTTGTGGTTCCAGAAATTCTCTGAAGAGGCTGTATCCAGATAGAGACCAGACGAGCTCCCCAACCAACAAGCAAGCTCGCAAAGAAGACGCACAGAGAGGTACCGTAGATGGAAACATGCGAGTCTCTTAAAAAAAATCTAAATGGAAAAAAATTGTCCTCTTTGGTGCTAAAAGTTGTTTTTTTCTTGGTTTATATTAGTGCTTCTGTACGTGAGGACAAGCTCTGAAGAGGTGTTTGATGCCCTCATGCTCAACTCGCCAACGCTGTCGGGCTTGCGAGAAGCTGTAAGTATCACATGATTACTTTAAAGACACTCAAAAACACATTCCTGAGTCCTCTGACTTCCTTACCTGAGGTGGGGATCAAAAGCACCTTCACCTGTTTACTTCTGTACTCATCAGAGCATTTGTACCATATCTTATGCCAAAAGTAAATATCATATTTCTTTCATCAGATCATGCTAACAGTCTTCTCATTCCTTTACTTTCCTCAGATTTCAGAAAAGTACGGCCTGCAAAAAGAAACCATTGGGAAAATCTACAAAAAATGCAAGAGAGGGTGAGCGTCCTGTTCTTTTGTTATGACTGTTGCACTGTGATTTTACAAATTACCAAACACAAGTGAGATTATCGGTGGCACTAAGAAGTGCGATCGACTTGGGTTCTTTCTGAGCTTGTGTGGGTACTCCGGCTTTCTTTCCCAATCTAAACATTTTTTGAGGAATTAGCCATTTCTGTGAATGTGAATAGTTGTCTTAGCCCTCCACGACAGGTTGCTGATACGCTACCTCTCACCCTATGATATGTCAGATAGGCTCCTGTGTTGCAGAGAGATGGATAGACTAGTTAGTGTCAACAAGTGCACCTGTCACCTTGATATGCATAGATTTTGGGCTTATTTTGTTATTTTAATCTTCCCTTAAGGAAGCGCTTGCTGACAAACCGGGTGTGTAGGTTAGTTGGCTCGGCCCTGGAATGTTTTAATTGAAGCTCTTCCAAAGGAAAAATATATGACTGAGAGAACATGAAAAGATTTTTTAAGTCCTGCTGGTGAGTCACTGGCAATGGCTGTACTTACTTATGTTTTCATAACATTATCTCTTTGGAACATCAGAAAGCGGCATTGAAAGACGAAATTCCTGATTTGATAAAGGCCTCGGATGATTCCACTCACTAGCTGAAGGCAGTCTGTCAGGTTTACAATTGTCACACGTATTTCAGCTCAATGGTGAAAGGTCACACAGGTTCCTCGTAGCTGCACTTTTTCCACGATGAATACGGGTGCTCGTCATTTTCGATAGAAAGAATTTAGAACTAACTGTAGAAGTATAATTAGCAGAATTTCTACATGGCTGACAAACTGTTGATAGCCTGTGCTTTTTCTTCTCGAGACTTAGTGTCAGTAGCTGAAACACCTTTGGGTAATTTTCCTGCTGCTTGCTGGAAGCAATCACTGCAGGGGGAGCAGCTAAACTAACAGGTTGGGTTGCATTCTCCGTGCAGTTCCCTCCCTATCTATTGCTCTTGTCTTCAATCAATCCTGTCCCTGCAGGCAGAATGCATGAGCCGGTGGTTAGTTCAGTCATTACAGCCTTAAAGGCTAGCGTTAGTGCGGAGGAGGAGGCGGAGGAGGAACAGACCTGATTTTTGTGACCTGATTTTTAACTCCTACTGATGCAGGAGATATACCGTCTCTATGTCTTTCACTTGAGATCTTCCTCCAAACAAAAGACATGTTGTCTTTAACACTGGCAACCTGTTTGTGTCACACTAGGGTGAAAGGTTGAACACAAAACATTACTAGGCTGTTTGAACACCGCGGTTTTAGCGATGACTGTGATTTTCTCTAAATAGGTTAATGGTTTTGCACCTTGTTTCACCTCAGTCCCTGGAGTAACCATCTCTTTTTGTTTGTCTCCCCAACAGGATCTTTGTCAACATGGATGACAACATCATCCAGCACTACACCAACCAGTCGGCATTCCTCATCGAGGTTTCCGAGTTGGGTAACGGTCAGTTCCAGGTTACTCTTGTTGAAGTATGAGATGAATCGGCCACCCACTCTGCTGAAGGATGAAGAAGTAAAGATGCCAGTTTGATCAATTTCTTGAAGCACTGCCTGAGCAGACAGAATGTAGGATGTGGACTGCCAACAAGCGAGAAGAAAACTGGAGTGATAGCAGCGCCCCAGTTTTCTTGCTTCTGCTTAAAATGTTGTACATATCATTCTTCTCCCCCGTTCTTGTGATTGTGTTAACTCCAGAGCAATAATGCTCAACAGCCCTTTATGTATTTAATGTAAATAGTTTTTAATAAGACAGTGTTGTATGAGCTATCTGTGTACATATAGAATGCCAGTTTCCATAAACTGCTATGTATTTCATTTTTATTGAAAGAGCTCTGTGCATTATTTGTACACAGCATTTTTTTTTTTTTTTTTAGCATTTTTATAGGTTACTATTCTTGCTGCTTGCGATGTACTCGTCATTTCTTCTATAAAAACCTAGTGGTGCATTTTTTTCTTACCCTCAATCTGCTGTCACTATTTTTTATACTGCCAAAAGTATCCTCCTCTAGGTTCCTGTTAGTTTCACAACCGAGATCACCCAACGCTGGGTTGCATTCAGAACCTAAAGTCAGACATTTCCACCAGTAAAACCACACATGAGTTAGTATTGGTCATCATTTAGCCCCTAAATTGTGGACATTTCCTGACTGTATAGTGAAACCACAGAGTTTTTTTTCTGGAAACACTTCAAACACCCTAAAACCAGGCAGAGGACTTTCACTGTGTGCATGTATATGCGTGTGTAAAAACTTATAGGATTTGTTTCCTTATACATTATGCATCATTTCAAAGCGTGTTATGTATCCCTGCATTATTTCATAATTTTACAGTCTGGTTATATTGGTCATACACTGGCCCTTTTGTATGAAAATAAAGAAAATGCATAAGAAGTTTGGGGTCTGTTTCTGTTTTTACAGCTTTGATTGAAATAAAAAGAGATAAATTAGCAGTGGGAAAAACAAAAGATACCTTTTAATTGTGTAGAGGACGTGTGAATAAATACAATTAGCCAAGAAGATGAAGTGCATATTGGAAAATTCAGAAAGATCTGATTGCTCTTGCTAAGAGTGAGGTAGTGGAAAAACAACGTTTTAACAAGACTCTATGCAGACCTGTAAAAAAATCATCAGCAAGTTTGAGAACCTCTGCAAATGCAGATGTTTTGGTGGTTTGCTGGTCTGGAAGATTCAGGTGTGTGTTAACACTTTGTCACAATGTTCTCAGGGGTTCTCAATGTTCTCATGAACAACAAGATGTCTGGATCCAAGTCTTTAGGAATGGAGATGTTAAAGCATAATACACAGAGGCAGGAAGCACCTCATACCAACAGTCGAGCACAGTGGTGGATGAAGATTTGTTTTTCAATTGTTTTGCAGTCATCGGACCGAGGCACCTTGGAGTCTATACTAGCATCAAGTATATGGCCATCTGTCCTACAGCTAATGTTAAAGCTAAAATTGGATCATACAATGTGACAATGCTCCCAGGAACAACAGAAAATCTACAACAGAATGTAGGAAAATTAAAGGAAGTCCAGACCTCAACCCAATCAAAATGCTGTGGCAGGACTGTGAACGTCAAAGTCATACAGACATCACTGTCTGTATGACAGGTGCTACTGTCAATCAACAATCATCAGATGTACTTTTTTCACACAAGCTGAAAGGGTTATAGATTTGGCATGTGACAGAGAAATATTAAGCATTCCCCATCGTCTAAACTTCCAAACTAAACTTCTTTGTCCTGAGGCTTTATTAGGGGTGCAGCTGTACATAGGCATCTCTTTTGACACTAAACCTCTAACAATCACCTTTCAGTTGCATCACCCAGTTATAAGCCATTTCTAGGTTTGAAGTAGTTTCCATCATACAGTAATTCTCAAATGCATCTCCACAAACTGGGACTTTTTAGCAGCTCACGTCTTTCCACGTTCAAAGTGTATCCAGCCAAAGACACCTACAGATTAAGCTACCTTTCACCACTATGAAAGCCTTCTCTTCCCCTTTGCAGCGTCTGTCCTGCAGTGTTAACTTCATGAACCAACCAATCAAAATGATGGCATGAAGGAAAAAGGATAAAAATGCTCCGCAGTCCCACGAGTGGGACACCTGCCAGTGTGCGAGTGATTGTGCAAGCTTTGTGCCTATGTGTGTGTTTTCAAAACAAGTGCAGGCTTTAGAAAAAGGCAAACAATACACAGTCAGATTTTGATTTTCTAATAGCTCTATGTGGTCGAGAACAGGCAGGTTGAAGTGTTGGTATTACTCAGAAAGCTTCCCATTTTCCCTACTTGGCAACAGCGACAGGGAAAAGCAGGGAGGGACTCTGTCCTAGATATAACACAGACATCAGCAAGAGAAAGTGGGATAGTGGGGAAGAGAAGCAGACAGCTGAGGAAGCACCTAGGAGAGGGGGGGGAAGAGGAGGGGGCAGACACAAGGACACAAACGTGAAGACAGAGGAAATTAGGATGCAGAGGCAGGTGGAGACATTTTAAAGCAAGGGCTGATGAGATGAAAGAGGGAGAAAGAACAATAAAGAAGTCATCGCACCATCTGCTCCCACAGAGAGAAACATGTTAGCCATTCAGACGACAGCAGGGAGGCAGCCAGCGATCTGCAGCGAGATACAAATAGCCCCTCCTGAATGGTAAGTGACTGTTACTTCATGGACTGTGTCTGTGTGTGTGCATGTGTTTCTATTTACTCCAAATATTCCTTTATGAGGGAAAATACTATTAAAAATGTACTGCATGCTTAGAATTTTTTGCCTCATGACTGGGCTCTTTATTTGCCTTTCTGCAGACGTTTCCAGATATTTCATATTTCTTTGTTTTTGCATCAAACCTAATCAATCACCTCAGGGAGCTGCACTGCATTTACAGCCATTATAGTGGCAGGAATCGATGGACTTGGCAATGCGACAGCAGCAAGAGTAACAAGTGTGTATGGAACATAATTTATACCTAAGTGAGACTTTATGATCCACATGAAAGTCCTCACAGCAGAGTCAGACCTTTGAGTCTTGGTTTTGTCATCTTCTGTGTTGTTTAATGTCATGTTGCTGAAGCCAAGCAGGTGATATTTGCGTTTATGAAGCTACAATCCTATCCTGTCTCCCGCATCCGGACATGCATTCTCATGCAAAACGCCTGCTCTAAATTCGACACTTGTCTCTGCACATTTAAGTCAATCTTTTTCTAGTACGTGCTGTTTTTTCCTGCCCACTGCTGCTTCTTTGCAAAGTGCAATCTCCAATTAAATTAAAGAGGAACGAGACTGGCTCAGTCACGCTAAATGTCATCAGCTCTCGAGCGACATTGCTGGAAGTAATATCTCGCCATCAATTATAGGTCAGATTTACAAATGTGAATGCTGTTGGATCAATATCATCTTGTAAGTTATAAGTCAAGTTTAAAAATAAACATTCTTCTGTTTTCTTAACCTTCAGATGCAGGTTTAAAAAAACAAAAGCCATCAACCCATGTGGAAGAGAAATGAGTACAGAACCTGCAAATGTTTATGCTGTATATTTAACGTAATGTTATTGATGTCATGAGAAAAGTACTATTTATTTTCCATATGAGAAGCCTCTCCCTTTTATACGGCTTGTTATTATTATAAGAAAACAGCCTCAACATTTCTAGTCGTCCTCCTTTGCAAAAATACAGTGAGCGACATCTTACAGCATTGTCATCATAACATCTTTGCAGATGTTGTTTGTTTAACAGAGACGTCCGGCTTGTTTGTCTGCATGATTCACTTACGTCTTCACTCTGTCCTCTTCTCCTGGGACATTCTTCCTTTCCTGTCCTGGCTGAGACTCACTCTGCATTCAAACAGTGGCCCGACATAATTAATAACCCGACTGAATTCTTCCAAGGTCACAGCTGGCCATCAATCCTCATACATTAAAAAAAATAGTGGCACAGTCATCACACACACACACACACACACACACGCACTGAACTCAAGTATGCCAACATTTGTACCATTTGTACACATGAGATCATCACATCTTGCGCAGAGAGAAGTCTTGTGATAAACACAACCGCACACGCATACTGCCACGTTGAGACTGGCCAGGTTATTGTATCCTAGCAACAGAGGCAGCCATCCACTGCTCTGTGTGTGTGTGTGTGTGTGTGTGTGTGTGTGTGTGTGTGTGTGTGTGTGTGTGTGTGTGTGTGTGTGTGTGTGTGTGTGTGTGTGTGTGTGTGTCCCTGTCCAGCGCAGGAGCAGTGAAGTCAAACCTCCTTCTGCTTTCTCCGTCTGCTCGTGCACTTGTGTTTACTCGACTTCAGCTCTGCATCTGCTTTTCTCTGTCTCTCTTCATCACGTTGACGTTCTCTTTCACTCAGGCTGTCAGAATGAAGAACCTGCAGATTAAACACAGGAGACTTTCGTTTAAGAGGTACTGAGTGAGCTTTTTTCTTATTTTATTGTGTTAAATCTTTAACGCTGTGATCGTTGTGGTGACTGTCTTTGCATTTGCCACAGTCTTGTATACAGCTCTCTAAAGCTCTCTGTGTTTCTTGTGAGAAAGTGGAGGAGATGGTTGTGACAGAAATGGATTTTTAAAAAATTTAAACACAGGATTTTATTTGACTGTTCTTCATCTTCTTCCTTCAGAGTGGAGTCCTACCATGCCAGCATTTGACCAACAGGCGATGTCTCTGTCTGGAGAAAAACTCACAGTTATCTGTATTTTGTAAAATATTTATAGCATACTGATCACTGGTACTGTAATATTTTTATAGAAATAAATTAAGCTGTATGACTTTTCCTGACAAGCTGGAGTTGTGAGACCAAAAGATGCACACTCCAGCCTCCATGGTGATGGGGATCGTTTTTGCGCCCTTGGGTTTGGTCCTAGTCTTCACTGCTGCCATCACCCCCCAGTGGAGAGAGGGACAGGCACGTTTGGGAATGGCAGGACCGGGCAGTCTGCTCAGGTCAGGAACAAAAAATCATGGGACCAGGTCCGGTTCAGTGGAGGCGCTGATCTTGTTGCGCTCTGATGGACTATGGGAGAGTTGCCTGCAGGTGGAGCGCTCTGACCTGAGGCAGTGCTGGCCTGTGGCTGGTCCGTATCAGAGAGACCCCAGGGTTCGTCTGGCACAGGGTTTGGTGCTAACATCCTTGTTCCTCTGTGGCACTGGCATTGTCCTGGCTTGTATCGGGGTCCGGTGCTGGGCAGATCTCCCTCTGAGAGGTGTAGCAGCCTCAGGAGGACTTCTGGTGGTGACAGCAGGGCTGCTGAGCCTTACTGCATTAGGGGTGTACACCCACAATCTTAAAAGACTTGGGATGGATTCGAGTCAAGGGATTCATAACCCACGGTACCCACACCTCAACTTGCATCCAGCTGGCTCACTTTACTTTGGGTGGCTGGGTTCATTTTTACAGGTGTTGGGAGGCAGCGCTTTGCTTTTCAGTTTCAAACGACCACGATGCCCACCCTGCCCATCCCAGCATGAGCTATCTGTCTCTCCCTGCCACTCATGTCCAGAAATGACCAACAAACCCGACATGGAGGTATATGAAGTTAGTTGTTAGAACCTTGTCCAAAAAATGGCTAAAATTAGACTTTAGCCCCTTTTTATCTTGTCAGCGTGTAGCTTATTTAAAAGTCATAAATTCATAAATGACTGTGGACTACCGGACATTGTTTCTTAGTAATGAACTGTCATGCAGGCTTAAACATAATGGATGTAGCTCTCCTTTAAAACAGAGACAAACATGATCTGGGCGTGTAAATAAAAACAAACGGTCACATTAGAAAAAGATTCAACATCCCACTGCCTTTAAATGCAACGTGTGGTGAAACACGACTGAAGTATTGCTTTGTGTTGCCTTTACATTGTAGCCATGCATTTGTACTGTTAAGAAGAAAAAAAATGTCTGAACAGAACTGTGAAATGCAAAATAAAACAGACAAGCAGAATCATAGATGATGTCAGCAGGAGCCTGAAAAAAAGGCTTAAATTCTTAGATCATCACACTCGGTTTCATCTATATTAAGTTGGTTGTTAACAAAAAAAAAAGCTTCACGTTTATATGTGATATCCTGTTTTGTTGATGAATGTGTTGCTCTTGAGCACAGGCGGAGGTTTTACTGGGTAAACATTATATTTCTGGCATAAGATGAGCAACACGAAGATTAAAGAAGGAAGATATACAAAAGGGTATTTTCTATTCCTTGCAAATGACTTGTTTTTATTGTCATTTTGTGCTCATCTTTATTGGAGCTGTCTGCACTGAATAAAAAACTTTAACTGTTTATCACCATCTGCTGCATTTATTTATTTATTACTCTTCAGATTAGGTAGGTTATGCTGCAATAAAGAGAAAGAAATCAAGAAAAAGGAGCACATGCAGTTCACTTATGAAGATAACTTTGCAACCCAAATACATTTACATGTTCAATATGGAAATTAATTCACACTATTAGTCTTAATACAAAGCCGAGAGCCAGAGAGATCATCTCACATATCGCAAGGCAGACAAGGTCAATGCAGTTAAACCAAGCACCGTTACGTGAATAGATGTTAGATGTGAATTGCTGCCTGGAGCCACTTGGAGAGATCGCAATCCGATGTGAGAATAACCAATTCAATCGCTTCAGCTGACAACAAACAACCTCAGGAGAGGAGAGAAATTCACATCATGGTTGAGAACACTAGCCTTTGGGACCTGCTCGCACAGAGCAAGTAGCTCATAAATAAACATTTTATCTACTTAGTAGTGAACTTCAGTGGACAGCTTAAAAGAGGTCTCAGACACAGAGGAGGGTGTACAGAGTCTCCTCAGGGTAAAATTCATGCAGCGAATACAGACACACACGTTTAGAAACACACACACTACTTCATCAGATCTTGGCAGTTATCTCCCCGTTCAGTTGTGGGAAATCACAAAACATCACAACACTTTTCATTGATCGTCACACTCTCTTTTTTTTTATTGAGCAAGTGAAGGTTACAGTTTAAAGGAGCAGAGTCGCATGGGATGTCTTAGTACTTGGGAAGATATCACTTGTCTTACTGCATTTACTGCAGATCCAGGCAACAGGTAATTGTGAAACTCGGCTGTCACGCAGCTTTTCTTTATGGTTCATTAAATATATAATCATTTTTGGCGAAGGATTCTCATTAGTGTGATGGGAGTTCAAAAAGGACTTACCCAGACCAGCAATAGAATTGTTTCTGGACTAAATGTTTTGTGCAAAATTATTCACAGGGACCTTTATTAAGGTAATGTCAATAAACAAATACATAGAGTATTTATAGTAAAACTGTATATACATATCACATTGAAAAAGGTACAACTTATATCACAAGTTCCAAGCAAATTCATACTTGATGGCATTTTTAACCACAGAAGAAGAAGACGATATTTTAAAATTATATAAATATATACCAAACTGAGACTGTGACACTTGGCAATTTCATGTTCTCGTTGCTGTTGTAAACTCGTCATTGATCTAAATTGGTTTTCTACACAAAAAGACAAACACGTATGTACTGATGTATTTCACTGACATGCACGATTGAAAGATTTTTGATTTTGGGGCCATTTTATCTACTCCTAATGAAAACCTCTCACATTGTTGCATAAAGGAAAGCTTTCATTTGTCTGATACTAGTAACTGTTATTAAACTGAGCAACTTTGAACTGATGAGGCTTTAAATGAAGAAGTAGCTCTCTGCGGCGTCTCCACTTTGTGCCATTTCACTCAGCTGTTTGTTTATTGAATCCTGGAGCGATCCGAGAGAGAGTTCTAATACTGGGCTGCTGTCTGTGCTCAGAGACGCTTGTGACATCTCCAAAAGAACATCAGATGGCTCTGCATCGACTAACTGCTCCCCATCGCTAAGGCTTAGTCTATATGCGCCTTCTGCCTCTGCAGCGGCTGTTTCCTTGGCAACAGTTTCTGCTTCAAACTCCTCAGTAGGCGTGTCCTGCTCAGGTGCACCGTCCCCTGCTTTGGAGCCCTTGCTTTGGAGTTTCTCAATTTCCTTGAACAGTTCCTCGTGGTTCTCCTTCCAGTGACGGTACTTTGAAGGTGTCAGATCAGAGTCGTCCAAGATCTTGTTGATCTGCTGCAACTCCGCTTCTTTGGCCTGCGGAGACAAAGCAGTTACAGTGACCATGCAGATGAATTTAAATATCACCCTCTGACCATCTGAACACAAAAACCTTTCTGAGCAAGACAGCTTCTTGATGAAGTTTCATTCTTGCCTCAAGATATTTCATAAAACTTGCACAAACACTTTACTTAATCAAGGAGTTTCTGTATGCGTACATATGTAAAGTTCTTTTCCAACATCACCATCTGACATAGATATTTGATTGTTGATTTAGACTTCTGCACTAAATATTTGTATAGCCAACGCATAAGTGGCCAACACTGTTATGTGTCAGTTACTTTGTGGTCATGTGGACAGTTTTACATGTAGTGCCACAATAGAAACATATAAAATGCTGGGACTTTTGTTCCCGGCCTAGGTTCCCATTCTTTATTTTAAAAACTGTGAAAAAACAGCAGGAAATGAACATGAGGTGTGTAGTTACATTTCCAGGGAGGTGCACATCAGGTTACGGCGTAGGGTTTCAGTGAGGTTTGCAGTTACAATATACCTACGGCATAGACTCACTAGTATAGTGAAGTATAAAACTCTGCAATACTGAGTAAGAGCAGTATTGAGTTTGAAGGTGTACGGATGAGACCTTCTAATTTCACAACATGTGAGGCATTTAGGGAATATCTGTCATATATGCACCATCGATCACCACAGAGTGAATTCCAAGCTGTGGGAAACAGTGCGGTGCAGTTTTAAATAGGAGTGGTTCTACGCATGTCGTCTGTGTTCCCTGTGGCCAAAGCGAGTTACTAATAAAAGCTGAGTTTTTAATTTAGTTATATAGCTCCTGCCAGAGCAACTTTCAATAATTAAGTTGCTTGGTTAATTCACCAACTGAGCCATTTGTCGTGCACCCAATGATAAATTTACCTGCTTTGTGTATAAGTTGCTGGAGTTAATTATGAATCGCATGGCTTTCCATGCAGACACAAGAAAAGGTAAGCTTGGATAAGACCTTTCTTTACCTTTAGAGTGCTTTGCAGAGCTCGGAGTGTGAGTGCCTTTTCATTGATGATGGGATTCTTGTTGCGTCGAATGAATGACTTCCTGAAGTGGTCGTGCGTGAGCGGCTGCTCGTGGCCGATCAGGGAAACGCCCCCTTCCTTTAGATTGTTTAGCATCATGCCCATCTCATCTACCTGACCAGGTTCTAACAGAAGTGAGGAAACAGGCAGGAAAAAAATGGTGGTGCAAACAGAGATTTAAGTAAAAAACAGAGCAGTGGGGATTGGTTAGCAACATCACACTCACACAGTTGTTATGAACCATCTTTCCAAAACAGGATTAAAGGTGAGCAAACAACACAATTAATCTTATTTACTCTCTCAGAGAATATTAAAATGTAATGAGTCTTAAAATATTAACACTCATTACGCTGTGATTAAAGACATTTTTTATTACTGAGAGAAGATGAGAGCAAGAAAGAGGCAGCGTGGCACAACAAATACCTGTTCCTTTGCTGCCCTCTGTTGTAGGTTTGGGTAATGGCACCCTGTTCTTACCCTTGGGGTTAGGCAGGGTGCTGGACTGTACCTTCTGAGACACATAATAAATATGACATGAATGTAATCTGGATGTGCATGTGCATGCTTTAATCATTATTCGTGCAATATGTAACCGTCTAACTGAGCTAACCTTGTTTTTCCTGCGGGGTGAAGGCGATGATTCGCTCTCTGATTCAGTTTCACTGTAACACTCTGTTTAAAAATGAACACAGCTGTCAATGTAATGCCATTACCTCGAATGTGAAGCACCATGACTTTCATTTGTAAATGGGCAAAGCTACAGTAATTAACAATAATGCTCCGTGTCGCTAGATAATTATGAGACTAAATGTGCTTTTTTTGCTCTTATTTTTTATGGCGAAAATATCATTATATATACCGTTTATTTGCTCAAGCAGGACACATAACAATGCATTATTACTAATGCCGTGGGAAATATATGGGAAAACACGAAATGCATATTGTGCACATACAATGAAGTGATTCAGAGTAAACATTTAAAAGCATAGGAGAAATGTTTCCACACCTTCCTCACTATCTGGGCCTTTGTGGAGCTTCTTGTGCTTCTGTATGGCTGTAATCAAACAGTTTATCCATCTGATGAAAAAAAAAGGGATAAGCTATGTGAGCAATATTTATACACATTTACCTAAACGCTTGCACATCTGTGCAACTGCTTGTTAATGCAAATGTCTAATCAGCCAGTCACATGGCAGCAAATGAGTTCATTTAGGTATATAGACATGTTCAAAACGATCTGCTGGAGTTTCAGCCGAGCAACAGAATAAAGAATAAAGTTATTTAAGTGACTTTGAACATGGCATGATTGTTGGTCCCAGATGGGTTTATATCTCAAGGTTTCACATCACTCAACTGGCCTCCATAGTCACCTGATCTCAATCCAATAGAGCACCTTTGGGATGTGGTGGAACGGGAGATTGTCAAACAATAACTATCAATATGGACCAAAATCCTCAGAGGAATGTTTCCAGCATCTTGTTGAATATGTGCCATGAAGAATAAAAACAGATCTGAAGGTAAAAGGGAGTACAACCTGGTACTAATCTGCAGCATCCATCTAATAAAGTGTCTAGTGAGAGTATGTTTAGGATATGTCTCACAGAGGAGCCTAAAAAAAGCAGCCAGCAGGGGGCAGTGAACACCACCACCTGTTACAGTTTTACCACCTCTAATATAGACAGTTAGCAAAAGATGAATGAATGACTGCATTGTGTTAGAGCCCCGCACAAAAAGCCGATTGTGACATTATTATATCATTATACAGTATGAACTTACTTGCTCATGTCATTGACATTATCCGCAGCGAAAATAAAGTTCTGAAATTTCGGGTGGCACATTTGGAATACGCTGGCAGGGAGAAAAGAGAGGGAGGGGTCACAAACATGGAGACCTAAATATGCAGAAACACATATTCACTTGAGAAATTCTTATTTGCTTTCTCTTCTGTAAGTACCAATGAGACTGCTTTATGAAATTGCACAGTTTCCTGCATAAAAGATAAGACAGATGCTCCACTGTGTGCATACACAATATAATTGCAGTTTTAAACCAAGAGGCTAAAATGGCTTTCCATTATGTGATTCATCACCGGAGTCACTCTTACTATTTTCTCTTGTGCTCTCCAGCGCTCTCTATGCCGTAGCTGGATATATTGAGCAGACCCTCTGCCTTCTCCTCCTGAAATACAATTCAAGAGAATTAGACGTACTGACAATTATTCTGACAGTTAATACTGCATGTGGCACTAACTCAGATAGACCATGTGGTAGAAAGGTAGAAACAAAATAATATGTGGTCATTATGAATATACTTACAGATATTACATGAACTAACATCAATGACTACCTTTTTCTTGATTTTTTGCTCACCTGTTGGCTCTTGTACCAGTAAATGTGAGGCCCGTTGAGCACGAACCAGAAGCGTTGCCACTTCTGTGCAATGAAGACGCTGCTCTCCTTTCTTTTCTTCCAGAGCCAGCCGTCGCAGTCGGGGTGACTCAAATCGCGGCAGGACACACGACGCCGGCTCATCGCCGTTGTCTTTCCTGAAACACAAGAAAGGATGAATTCTTTACTGCTATATTATTGCCACAGCAACTGAACCCTCTTAATCTCCGTATTAAACAGTTGAGTTCACTAACTGCTTACCCTCACATACTGTTCCTATCATGTTTTTCAGTAACCTTTGCAGCACAAGTTTCAGACCCTCTACAGCTTTTAAGTGGAATAAATTGTCCTCAGTCAGAATTTTCTTTGTTAAAGCATCATTATATTGTACCTCTTGTATCTGTTTAGGCATGTATTTCTTTGCTACTTATCTTGTCTTTCTTTTGCAATGTTTTCTTTTCGTTCTTTTTATTTAGTCTTAGTTATGTTTTGCACATGCTTATCTTTCTGTGACCATTTCATGAGGCACCAAATGGCAACAACAGTTGCCTCGAGGCACTTTATATTGTAAGCTAAAGAAACTATAATAGTAAAGAGAAAACCCCAGTAATCAGATCACTGTCTGTGAGCAAGTGGTTTGTGACAGTGGTAAAGAAAAACTCCCTTTTAACAGGAAGAAACTTCTGGCACAACCAGGCCTTCTGCCCACGCCTGGTGAGGGAGAGATATGCTGTGCTCCTGGTCTTACAGACACTCTTCAATAAGCCATGACTGTGGCTGATTTTGGCATTACAAATACGCTCCAGTGTTTTTGTTTACCTTATATTCCTGTGATAAAGAAAATGGTACCTTTTGTGGAGGTCTTCTTACCATCCTTGTTCCCCTGAAAAGATAACCAGACAGCGATCATTCAGTGTTTAAATCCATACTTTAATTAAATCAGCGTCAGTTGCCTGGAAAAAAAACAACTGTTAGTGAATGTTCTCCATTTCCCCTCACCGTGTGTCCCACCATCTCTGGGCAGGAACTGACGCTAGCTCTATCCTGTTTGGTTCTTACAGGTGAGGGCGTGCGGTCTCTCAGGCGATTTAGCGAGAGCCTTGAACCTGTCAGGCTCTCGGTCCCTGTTGGGAAACAGAATGAAGTTTCTAAATAAACCCACATCTTTGTGCCTCAGGTACATTGCAGTTTCTGTGCAAAAGGTCAAACGAAAGTGAAACTAATACAGTGTAACATGTCATGATAATACCCTTTGTGTGTTGTAATCAACTGTGAAAAATCCTTCTGAAAAGGCAACCATACAACGTAACTAAAACTAAACACAGTCGATTATAAGAAACAGTAAAATCTTGCAAATTTGTCTTACCTGGTGTCAAAAACGACCCCTGTCGGCTTTGATATGAAGTGAGGCTCAGATTTTCCTCGAGCTCCTTGTCCGAGGGTATTTCGGATTCTTCCTGTCCCATGGGCTGCTGTTGCACCTCTGGCCCCTGAACAGCTCGTCTGTAACAAAATATACAGAAATATCAGTCAAAGCATTTGGGTTTCACCGATACAGCGTCTGGTATTTGAAAATGAAAAGTCCAAAAGCACGCCGGTTTACAGAAAACAAAGAGTGAGCAAACAATAAGCAGCGAGGAAATTACGTAACCGTGTCACAGAAATACAGATTTTTATCTTACTTTATATTCACAGCTGCCACACGTTGCTGATATAAAGTGAAACCTCTAGCTGGAAAACACTAACAGCACATTACAAAACTACAAGTCCTTAAAGAGAATAATTTAAAGAGATAAAATATGACTGCATTTGCTAGTTTCTCCCTTTTTTCTTAGAATGTAGCTGTTGTATATTAGAATGTGTCAGAATTATTTACAACCACAAGACACCATCACCGCCCACTCCATCCATTTGCTAGAGTCCGCCTGCTCTTCATCAGCTCTCACTGTCCCTCTTTGCCTCTTAATCACTCTTTTTCCTCCCGTCTCCTAATTCTTTCTGCTTCTTTCCCAAACTCCCTACTTTATTCATCTTTCTCCTCATCTCTTCTTTTTTACTCATTTCCAGTCAGTCATGTGTTGCGAGCGTGCAGTGGAATTTGTGGCATTTGCAGTGTGACCTCACGGGAAACCTACCGGGTACTGGCAGATGAACAAGGTCAAAAGGGTTTCAGGGATGTTCAGTTCTAATGAGTAAATGCTGTTTAACTTGTTCTTACTGCTTTCCTCATTGCATGTATACAAACAAAGTGATTAATATACACTTTTTTTCTTTTTAAAAAAATCTGTTTTAGACATCGGTCTACAATTTTATATATTTTATTAGAATTTGCATTGTTTGCATTCTTGTTTTTTTAATCATTCTTGTTCTCATGCATTTAGGTGATGCAATGGTACCTTTCTTAAAGCATTCTGACTTGTTGGGTTGTTAAATATGGCCAAATTATTTGTAGATTGTGCCTCAGGTGCATGCACAAAACTTTTTATTCAGGCCACAGGTAACAGTTTAACGCATACTGGAAACCACAGAGGTGTTAACATTTAAAACATATTTTCAGGAATCATGAACATCGTGTCTGAAAACAGAAGTTTGGATTCTCAATCCTTTTGGGAGCCCGTGCCCTCAGTCGGTGACATTACATTTTGACTTTCTACGCCTTGATAAAGTGTTTTAAACTTTGTTGAGCAGTGTTGACTTTATTGTGTTATGCTGTAAAATAAACCCAGTTCTCTTCAAAGATGGTGCTCAGGTTTTATAATGACGTTTGACCCAGAAAGGTCAAACGTAGTGCAATGTAAGAAAACACCATCAAAAACACCAAACACAGTGGAAGTGTTTTTGGCGAGACAATAACGTGACAAAAAACAAAACACAACAAACACAATGCTGAAGGAAAAAGAGCCACCCGTCCTGGAGTCATTGTTACTTTGCTGACTAATGTTACAGCAATTTTTCTAAGCGATTCCTTTTTAATGTATACTGAGGGGGCAAATGCACGTGTTCTAAATAAGGAGGAAGGTTTATATTTCAGGTGGGATTCCTCATGCATCCACTTGGAAATCTACATCTATTATTCTAACTTTAAATGGAGCTTGGATTTCTTCTTGATGTTTATTTTAGAGACAAACCCAGTTGCTGGTCTATGGTTTAGAGTAATAAACACATGTAGCAGTTATGATAAGTTCTAGTTTATTAAAGGACAAGCAAATAAATGCCCTCACCTGAAAGACAAGGACCTGACAGATGCTGCCACTCTCTCGAATAATGAGTGCCGTGGAATCTCTTCCTCGTCCTTTTCTTCTTCCTCCTCTGATTTCTCCTCCTTGTCCTCTTCTTCTTTCTGAAAACACAACAGCGTGTAAGTGTGCAGGCTAAACTGTCTGCATTTAGGGGTCGGCGGAGGGTTTAGAAGCTGGATGTCACGGTAGACTCTAATTGTAACCTTCTCCTTGGCTCTTCCATCTGCGCGCTCTGTGGCCTAGCAAACGGAGACAGCAACGCAAACAAACACACACACACACACACACACACCGCGCGTGCACAATTCTACACCCACAGCCTGTAAAGCTCTTGGAAGAAAAGCGGGGCATCTTCTGAGGACAATATGGAGTTTATACACTCAGCTGATTCACATCTTTTAAATGTTTTTCTCACCCTATGCCGCCAGCTAGATCTGGGATTAGCACGGTGATGGTCACAAGGGGGGTGTGAAATGCTCACAGTGCGTGAGTGCGCGTTTGTTTCAGATGCAGTGTGTAATTCAGGGTGTTGCTCAAAGACAAACAACAGTTGGCATAGTGACTACTGAGAGTGTGCGAGTGTTTATGGAAACAGATCCCAAATGAGGTTAAACGGAAATCAAAGAGGGGATTCTCATAAAAGAATCCCCCTGACATAAAACAATCAGGTTTCTAAGCGAGGATTTGACGCTCGACTCTCACCCCTGGATGTAATTATCCTAAAATGAACTTAAACAGCAGACGGTTGAAAGCAGGATATTACTGCCTTTAAGGGTTCTTCTGTTTAGCTTCACAAATGGTTAAAAGTATGAGCATGTCAGAGAGGAGAAAATGTCATTTATTAAAAATGTTCTAGTCACTGTGACAGCGTGAAATATGTCATATATAATACTGGCACCCGGTGATTATAGACAACCTATTCTAAGCTTCTGAGAAGATTTGCCACATCAATGGGAAGTTTTCATCAATATTTCCCCCATAATATATCAATATATCTGCCATAATTTTCACGGTTTTAATTTTGAGACTACGTAAGGAGAATTAAATCGTGACATTTTCTGAGGTTGAGCTTTCTTACGTCTAGCAAACAAATGGCAGGGTCACACACATTCTCCCTACTGGAAACACTCATGTCTCATTTAGGTGAAGTTAGCGCCTGGGTAGAGTGTACAGCAGGCAGGGCACAGTGACACTCACTGGCTGTGCATTCACAGGACAATTACCTTGTCTTTTCTCACTGAGGCTCAATCAGACATCACACAGACTTTGTACCAGAGAGCTTGCAGGATAGAGACCATTAACAATATTAGATCCAACTGAGCTGGACATTTGTGTTCTCACATACAGCTCCCGAAGATGTGTAGAGACGTTCAGGGCCACTGTGTGAGTGTGAAAGTAGCTTGAGACGCTAACGTTATAGATTTTGAAGTGCAAAAATGAACAAGTGTCCTTAGCATCATTTTCCTGTGAAGACTGTTTTCCAAATTTTGTGGAAAGTACAAGTACAAGCATTGTATGATATATAAAAAGGTAAATAAGTTGGAGGTTTTTTAAAATTCACTGACTATTTTGAAGAAAGTTAGTACAGTTTGTGGAGTGAAGGAGTGAGTGGAGGAGGATTTTAATGAGCCCGGACCTGTGTGGAGATGAGCGGGGCTGAGTTGTTGCGTCGCACTGAACCAGGGATCTTCTTCAAGACGAGAGTCACTCCACTGGGATTCTCACGCAGCTTCTTCACAAGGTTAACTCTGCTCCAGCCCACCTGAGGCAGCAACACCGATGGTTATTTCACCGTGAAGGTTATTGTATAAGACACTCACAGCCTTTGCAGGAGGAGAACTGTCTAAGACTAACAGGACCACACATACATATACATATATGTATATATATATAGTGCGAAGCAACAGGCACTTAAGTGCTGTATGTGCGGTATCACTCACCACTATCTGATCATTGACTTGGATCACTTCATCACCAGCCAAGACGTTCACATAGGCATCAGTAGAGGGCTGCAGAAATGGAGACAATCAACACAATCAGCACTAACCAAATATAGATTTCAGCAATTACATAATTTGTTTTAATAGACATTAGCATACATTTGTAATTGGTGCTTAAAATAGTTTGTTTTATTATGTTTATTATTTATTTTTTATTTATTTTATTCAGTGTCATGGTCCTGGGTCATTTGACCCAGCATTGTGTGTTTATTATTATGGTCTTATGTTCTAGTTTATTCTCATTATGTATTCGGGTTAAGACGTTCTAGTTCTTTGGTTTTGGTTTCTGTTCTCGGTCAGTATCGTGTCTCTGAGTTCTGACGGTGCACATTTCCTGTTTTACTTTGAAGGTCTATGTTTCTTGTCTCGTCATGTTAATTAAGATCAGCTGTGCCTCCCCCCTGTTTGCCATTCCTCGGTCTCTCTGTGTGTGTACTTATAGTGTGGGGTTGCCTTTGCTCGTTGTCAGTCCGTCTGCGTTTCTTGGTGTTTCTCAGCGACTCTCTGCTCTACATTCTCCGTGTCATCCCTGCCTGTCTCGCCCCGTGTTCCTGTGCCTTGTGTCTCCTCACGCTTCCAGGTATCCCGGTGTTTAAAGTTTTGTTTTTCAGTTTGTGTTTGCGTGAGGTTAGTTTTCCCCAGTCTAGGTTTTTGTAGCTCCTCGTTCCTTATTTACTGTTTTTGTCACTTTACCACCACTGTAAATAAACGCTCACTCGCATCACAGCCTTTGCCTGCATTTTGGGTCCTTCATTCACAAACACTGCATGACTACAGTTGCAGCCGTGACATTCAGCCTTTGACAGTAGACAGTACAGGGGTAGGGGAGAGTTCTTCTCTTTGTTTGGATACAATATAGTGTTATATTATATTCCATACTATATTATTATAATATATATATTACTTTTCCCCCCCTGTCTGTCCTGCTTTAGGCATTGTCATACTGTATACCGCATATAATGTAAAAGCTTTTAAAAAACGCATATAGAGATAAAGAAATAAACAGATAAAGCCCAAACCTATTATAATTCTGATTGCAAAAGCTGCCAGACAGGACAGGAATAAAATAAAATACTTTTACAATTCTTCAACACAGGCTGAACTCTCCTGGGCTTTCTTGTAATTTCTTTAAGCAGTTTTCCTGAAGGAATTTAAAGCTCTTCTTTGGATGTAGTGAAAAAAACAAAGCTAAACAAAAAACATCTTAGTTAGCTAAAATGGAAATAAAAATAGGCTTTTAAGAAAAGTTTAAACTAACTTAAATTATTTTGTGAAGGTAAAATAAAAAAATTTAAAATTTGAATTAAAAAAATTAAAAACTAAAAGTG
This sequence comes from Pelvicachromis taeniatus, assembly GCA_015108175.1. Lineage (NCBI taxonomy): Eukaryota > Metazoa > Chordata > Actinopteri > Cichliformes > Cichlidae > Pelvicachromis > Pelvicachromis taeniatus. Next base: position 58,502 of record VURO01020446.1, read on the forward strand.
TTACTATATTTACTTTTAGTACTTTTTAGTACTCTGGTAAAATGTGTTATTATAACTAAGCTGTTGAAGCTTTGACGTACACGTGTACTGAGACTATTGACAAAGTCTAAAAGGTTTAGTTTTTATTAGAATATCTGTACTAACTCAAACTAAACTGTGCCTCCTGCAATAAAAGTAAAAAAGGAACAGCGAAATGAATAAAAACGAATTAAAAAATACAAAACTATTTTGACTCTGACAGACAATCACCGTTGACCTGTTCATGTAATCTTCTCCATAAGTTTCAAATGTGCATTTATCACTCCATAAGACCCACTGATACTGATGTTGAGTCCAGCTCTTGAGTATTACGGTTTACTGTAACTTTGAAAGACCTTCAGAAAACATGGAGAACTATTGATCAAAACCACTTTAAAAAATTAGTCTGGCTCCTTGGAAGCAATGCATAAAGTACTGTAAACAGTAGTTTATTTCTCCCTCATCATTAGAAGAGTACCAAAATAGCGAAGTGATCAAATATGCTTATCCTGTAACAGGTGTTCAAGTTACCAGACAGAGGTTGTGTTCATGGTCTCCTAACCTGGTACATTTAATTCTATATGATGCTATCAATTTGTGAGGAAATATTTCAACACATTTCCATAAAATAATGTTTAAGGATGAAACGACTAGACAGAAATCTCTATATGTGGATAATCCAATAAATTAAATGCATACAATATCATATTTGTGCAAAAATCAAGCATTGCGCACTATGACTGAATAAAACTATAACTATTGTATGTGACTGCATTCATAATATAGCAAATTTGACACTAAACTCGACATTAGACAGTCTGCTGATATTGTGAAGGTCAATATCGTGATTACAAGCCAAGGCCCTGTCTGTGCAAGGCAGTGCATGGATCCGGCCCACGTTCATGCAGTTTATCTGTATTTGTGGACAGTGGCCATATCTCTTATTAACAGTCAGCCACAGCAATGTTACTGGTAGCAGGGGAGCCTTTGCGGTTGACATCACGGAAAAATAACATCTTCATCTTTCTGCCCCACAGGAGACCTCTCCTCCTCATCCCTTCACAAGCCCTTCTTATTTTCACTCATAAACACTCCCTTGTGCATTTTATAAGCCCCCCATACAAGAGATCTTTGGCTTTCTCAGAAATTCGTGCATCTGCGGCGCATCCATTAGATGATTTCATTTTTCTCAGAGAAGCTTTTATCCACACCCAAAGCCAAATCGTTACAAAGTAAAACTAATGAAGTCCACTTTTGTAATGTAATGCACCACATGTACCAGATCTCCCTGTTGTTGTGTCCAGTTTCCCGCTCAGCTACAGCAGGTATTAAACAGAATAAACGGGAGATGACAACTGCATCTGACACACATAGAAAAATCCTGTGAGTCACAATGTGTTGTAGACTTGTTTACATCCAGTCTTACTTACAGTTGGAACAAGCAGCCTTGTAGAGATTTAAAAATAAACAGTATGGCAGTATTTGCAGCACGAGTTCTGATATTGGTGTCAGTTTCGGCGACAGTGAACCAAGGAAAGATAAGCCAGCAGCTAAAAATAATATCTCACACAAAGTACTTCCAAGGGGATTTCTGCCTGGTAGAGAACTAATGTTTCCACAATAAATCGAAGAAAATCTTAATTTTATACTCTAAATAGCTGATTTAGCACATTCTGCATGTGACTTAAAAAAAAAGAAAAACGAGGATGTTTTAGTGCGACGAAATCAGATAAAAGTTGATTTTTGAAAATGAGTCAAAAACAAGAAAGCACATGACGCTTGCGTTTTATTTTTGCTTTTCACAACTGCAAATATACTTCCAGTTCCTTCTAGATAAGAAACTCAGACCGAACAGCGCTATGTCTGTCCTAAGCAGAACAAAACCTTCTGATAGAAGAAGTGTAAATGAGCATGAAAGTGTCAGCACCAGCAAAAGTATGTGGCAGAGCTGAGCATGACGCTAGCATAGCGAACCTTTTAGAGCAATAAACCACATCTCCAGTTCTAGCCAATCAGTGAGTACATATATATCAGAGCACATTTTAACTGGTTATAGCGGCATGGTAAAGAATCTGCACGGGGATCTTGTAAAGAGACAAACTGTTGATGGGTTGGTTTGAAGTTCATGATAAGCAGCTTGCCTATGAGCACTGAGGCAATGATGGTTAACAGTGTGTGGTTTGATGGCTGAGTCAACAGTGAGGAAAGAAGAATAAATGCAAGAGTCTGACCTCGGCGGCAGTTCCAGTCACGTAGTGGTTGCTGGAGTTGGTGGACGTTATCTCGATGCCCTGAAAGAAAGCAAAAAAGGAAACATGTTACGTATGTTTCCGAGTCATAAATTTATGAACTTTGCCACACAGAATGTCAATTTTGCACATTGTTGAATCAGAATGATTCACCATAATGGACAGATAAATTTACTGCATCTTGTTGCTGTCATTATCAGATTATGTACGTAGAGATATTGGTGTCAGCCTCCACCTGTCATCCTGCTCTGACTGATCATTTTAATATAATGGGTGCAGGGAGAGACAAATAATAGCATTCCAGAAAGCCCTGATCACATAATAAATACTTATCACGACGGAAACTATGGAAACATGAATGGAGTTAATCTATTTTTGACTAAAATGCTCAAAAGTGATTTAATGATTAAAAGGCACATGGATTGGTGCTTACATAGCCCTCTTCTACTCAGTTTGAGTTTTCTTACTGCAAGCCTCATTCACCCATTCATGTACACATTTATAAAAGTGCTTTTTTTTAAAAGCCTATGCACTTTGAACCTAACACTCACATGAGTGCATATGAGAAAATTCTTGGTTCAGTATCTTGCTGCCGGAAAGAACAAGAAATCAAACCACCAACCCTCTGATTAGCAGATGACCTGTGCTACCTCCTGAGTCACAACTGCCCATCAATAAATCAAATAATTAAACTTATAGATGCATTTAATTATTAAACGCACTGTAGCTGTGAGTAAATACGCTCCAAGTGTGGAGAAGAGCGATGAATGAAGTATAATGAAAGAGAGAATTGGAAAACACAGCAGTAATTACGTGCCTTTATAATCAATAAAAGCTGCAAACAGCTTAATTGTAATGTCTAACAAATGTTTTGAGTGCTTATAAATAAATAGGAGTTTAAGTAAAGTCAATTTTAATAATAAGATTTAAAAAAAAAAGACATATTTAGTTTCTTTCCTCTAAAGTCCCAAAAATATAAATCTACCTATAATGGAGCCAGACTGAGTAATTTTCTCTTAGTCATGTACTGCAACTGCATCGCACACATTTTTGACAAACAATCCCCTCCTGAAATGCTTTTGTGCATCTTCTTTTTATCTTCACTTCATAACTCATGTCTCGCTCTCACCTTATCTCCTTTGTGACTGACTGAAGTGTGAATGTGAGAATTTATTTATTTTTTGGGATTTTGGATTCATGCGCACGTCATGACTTGAGCGAGTATACGTCATGCTGAAACACTGAAAGTCCTTAAATTGTAATTCTTCCTGTCCCTCACTTCTTTCTCTTTTCAGTTCCTATTAACTCTTAATCTGTCGACAGGCAGAAAGCATTATTGCTGACGTGCTCCAATCAATTTCCCACCGCCGAGCACAATCAGTTTTTGACGCTCGCTGTTGAGCACAAATCACAAAAGGGAAGGAAATTGGTTAAACGCGATTCTCTGTAGGGATTAAAATGAAACTAACGGGACACAAGATTACGTAAATCACAAACACAAAGATGAGAGCTGTAATTTTACTACTCGATGTGCTGACCTGGAGGACAAAAGAGGAGAAGCAGCACAAAAAGTACACAGCTGAGAACAACTAAACCTATGATAAGGGTTCTCGTAACTCTAATAGGAATAGGTACAAGGAGAACCTTGAGTTAGATGAAAGAAGTGGTGATGATGATGGAAACCACCGGGCAATGATGAAGACAGGAAATGAATACTGAAAATAAAACAGCGAGAAAAAAGTCAGACAAAAAAGTGGAGTGAAGAAACAAAGAGATGAGGTTTGAAAAGTAGGAGACAAGGATCATTAGGAAAGCGGCCCAGAGGAAGAACCTTAGCGAGTGAGGCTTAAATTCAAGAATGAGTGTAAATAACTGAATTTAATGCACTAAATCTAAAGTCGCTCATAGCGCCTTACTCATTTTTAAACATGTACACAGAGATGTTTTCCTTTGTGTGCCATTAGAAACAATGTCTTCAATGAACGCAAAAACGATAAAGTTATAAAGCCAATGATGGCTTTACCAGCTGATCACCGGGCGCCACGGGTATCAGTTCGACACTCTCCAGCTGAGCGGTGTGATTGAGGAGCGCTTCGGGGCTGCTGTTCAGGATCTCGTCACAAACCGCCACCAACTGACGGCACTGAAGAAAGAAACACACAACGCCATTCAGAACATCTCGTTTACTTCACAGCAAAACAGGTGAAATTCCTCCAAGGCACAATGAAACGGACGAACATGCAAACAAGTGAGAAACTTACGACAGAGATGATGTCCTTTTCTTTTTCGTAGCCAGTGCTGTTCTGCTGGAAGAATAAAAACAAAAATGACATGAGCAGAAGGCTGACCAAACGACACCCTGTAGCACATCAGGGTAACAATATGCTAATGTTATTGATTTGTGGAAATGGGACAGTTTGACTAAAAACCATTGTCCCATTTCCTCTTCACAGCATGAGTCTGTGAAAGGCCTCCGGTTTCTAGAGGACACAGAAGCATCGCTGGCGATCTTTAGTGTGCTTTTTCTGGTTTTCTACAGTAAATGAATGTTTGCTCTTCACATACAGACAATTACAGCATGCTTCAGTTATCTGTGGATCTGATCGTCATAATATTCTTAAGCATTTCTTTTAGAGTCCACCTTTTCTGTTGTGTCACCCAGTTTTAAGCTTTATCTAACTTTTTCCTGTAATTTTATCCTTGAACTTGATACCATGGTGGCAAACAGGCCCAAAAAGGCCCCACACTGTGCACATAAATGGCACATTTTTACCACAGTAGTTTTTCTGATGTGTTTCTCATTCACCTATTCAGCCATACTTGGGGGTGTAATAGGTGGACAACCCGCTGAACCACATGAGCCGCAGCTGCCCTGTGCCCATGCTGATATTCAGTGCCCCTTTCTTATGCTAAATGAAATGAGTTCTTTCAATATAACTGAGACTTTAACAATTTCAGAGGTCCAGTACTCGCGAGTGCACAGGATGGGTTTCTTTTTAAATTATATTATAAAATTTGTAAATGACAGACTTATAAAAAGAGAGATAACTCCAGCAATTTATTCGGCTCACGTCAGCAGATACTTTTTGTGAACAGAAAATTGAAAATCTCTGACAAATATCAAAGTGGCCTTGGCCTTGTTTGCGCTGATTAATTTTTCAAATTTCTTGGAGTTATTACGCACGAGTTAACATACTGTACTGCGCAGTACGTACTCTGCTAACACATTTCTATCCAGATTGGGTAACGCAATCTCAATCACGCAAGATTAACCCATCTTTTAAGACAAATGCTGTCGTTTAATGAAACATTATAAACATTATATAATATAAAGAGCAAAGAAGCAACACTTCCAGTGGTGTTTAGTGTACGAGTATTTCCAACAAACCGATTATTTAAACACGCACACATAGGGTGTTAATAATGCCTTCCTATGAGCTTTCCTGTGAGGCAGCTGAGTAGTCCCGGGAGCTAAAGAAACAAGCAGACGCTTTGAATGACGGAGGATGACGATGGGTTAAAGGAGAACAGGGCATATGTTTGCACACCGTATAATATTCACTGAATCGACTAATGCCACACACTATTACTGCCCTAAGCTAATTTGCAATTGCCAGTGATGTGATGGGTTACATAAAGGATTGCAAGGGGAAACTAATCCCTGTGAAATGTAGTAAGGGATCAACAGTGAACACGGCTGGATTTCTGGGCTAATTAAAGGCTGTGACACAAAGCTGCAGGGAGGGTGTGATTACTGGCCAGTTCAACAGACTGGTCCGCTTGTGTTTGTGTTCTTTGTATGCTGCTATTCCCCCGTGGGGATTACTGTATGAGAGTGGCTGGAAACTGTTATATACACCAAAACAAACCAGTAAAGATATAGATATTCAGATCTTCATTTTGATCCCTACTATGGCAATGGAGTCTTGTCATGGCGCATTGCTTGTGCGTTAGGGTGCTTAGTGTGTAATAAGCTTGTTACTTGCTGAGGCTTGAATCACAACATAAACCAAAGAAAAGATGCATAAACCAAAATGGCAACAAGCGGCTTGTCCTAAAAACCAAAAGCTGAATCCCGTGTAAGTAAGATGCAAACCAAAGCATTATGATTACCATAAAAAGACGTGATAGAAGCATTAGGAAAAAATAGATTAGTAGGCCCGTGATACTTTCTGCAAAGACATTTCACAATAATCTGTATACCATCAATATTAACAAAACACAAGTGAGATTTTCAGCTCACTCCCTTCACACTGATGCCTTCAGTTTTGTAGGTATGCTCACAAAATATGTAATATTTTACCAAAACACATCCTTATTACAAACACGAAGACTCACCACTGCATGTGGTTGGCTCGAGATTGTTCACCTCATCTCTCTAAGCTCCAATAGTTACCAGCTACGCTCCTCCAAACAGCTTTTTCATGTGCAGAAGGTTTAGTCAGATTTGAGGAAAACAGCATTTTCTTGTTATGCATCTTTGACATGGGATGCTGTTCACAAAAACTTAAACAAGCTTTTATCTACTGCTGAACTTCAAAGCATCATAGGAAAGAATGTAGGAGGTGTGGTTGTTTTGAAAAGCCATGTGGGTTTTTTTGTTTTTTGTGGGTACTGGTACAGTATATTGTATACTGGGCGGTAAATGTTTTATATTTTTAATGTTATCTATCTACCTTTAATAGCAGTACATCTAATAATTGTTGCAATATTTATATATATCATATTCTGTATTACTACATTTATTCTTCAACAAAGCCTGACCTCTCTTAGGCAAGCTTCTTCTAATTTCTCGAAGTCGTCTTCAGGAATAGTTCTGCCCTCTGTTGAAGGGCGTTCAAATCTCTTCTCTGGATGTTGGCTGCCTATTTGTTTCATAACAGAGCATACATCGCATTTTACAGGTGGCTGGAGACTGTCTAGATACAACCTGTTGTCATCGATTTTCTTATTTCTTAAGGACGTGATTTTCAGATACTGTTCATCTACTGTAGTTTTTAAAGTCTGCCTTTTCCTCCACTTCTTGAGTTTCCTTAGATTTTTAAGGACACACAGCACACAATCAAAGATATGCCAGGTATTCAGCTTAAAGTTATTAGGGAATAATAACTTTAATATTTTAAATTGTACTTTGGTCAGCATTTTGGGCATAAATATTTTTTCAAGTGCATATAAATTGATGTGTTTTTGCGACAGGCTGCTAGTAACAAAGTACCTAAAGGTGCAATTATAAACTGATTCTCTGTTAAGTTGTCGGTATTGTGTAGACACAACATTGGCGTATCCCCTAAGTTAGGTGTCATTTTATGCTTGAATGACTCATATATCCACGTTATATGGCTTAACCAAATACGAAACAAAGAAAAATCTCAAAAGCCAGGAGAGCTGTTGCTCAAGACCAAGTTTTATTAAAATGCAAGAAAGTCTGTCTCCTTGGAAGCAAAATATTAGGTATTATGGATGGCTTAAAACTTTTTCACAATACTGTAAATATAAAGAAAATGTGTTTACAATGTGGTACAAAAACAGTGTGGATCTCTATAGAAAATATTGTCCTCTTTCTGTTATCTGCACAGAGGTTACATTTTTATTATTGATAATTAGAAGATATCAAGCAGATATCTACGTCTGTGCAGTGAACTTATATAATTAATGAATGCACCTTTCAAATCAAGCTGACTGGCTTAGCTAGTAACCTGTAACCCAAATTGATGCTTCAAGACGGCGCAGACCTGTAGATGATCGAACTGTGGCTGCATCCATCTTTTAGTAGGACAGCCTTCAATTTGGTATAAACCTCAGGACAGGAACTTAGTTGCATTTTGCACAAGTCAATGCTGTAAATAGCAACAGTAGCCGAGGTTTTAAGTTGGTGCCACCTTTTACCACACATTGTCAGTTCTGTATTTGCTTCTTTCCTGTAAATAAGCTAATCATAGCTTTATAGAAATATGGTAAAAAATAAATAAATAAATAAATAAATAAAGCCGAACCCACGGCTCTGCTTTCTGTGGTATTAAAAGTCACGCCACAGGTTATTTCCCTTCAGCAATGCAGTTTGTTCTGCATTCTTTTCTAGCACGGCCAGAATAGGAAATGACACACATCTCAGGTGGGCGACAGATACAGCTGTGCCCTGAAACTCAGCTAGGCGTGGTGAGAAAGAGCACAAACTAACATTTCTCACTGCTGGTATCACACTGAGAATAAATCAATTATGGGCACCAAAACTGTACGCATGGGTGTGTTCATACATATAGAAACAGTGACTCAACCTTTTAGTACATAAGTAAAGTGAGCATTAAAATGATGAATAATAATTACACATCTATAAAAAGAATATGAGCGCATGTCTGTGGTAGAGACCTGACAAAGAAAGAACCAGAGGAGAGGAAATGAGATAAGAGGGAAGGGGTGGGAAACATGTGTAGTTCTCAACAGCGTGTTGATGCTGTCACTCTCGAGTTGAATCAATTTTAGATCATCATCATCAGTGAAAGCAGAACAAGGTGTCCACAAAACTGATGCAGGCCTATAAACTGAAAGTTTGGCAACAAAACACAGCGATCGCACTCACTAACTTTTGAGCAACAACAAGTTCATTCTGCAGCCAGATTCTCAAGCCTGACCTTTAACATTACTCCAGCTATAATAGTTACAGATTAGCCACAGTGTAGACATCAATACATGGTAGACAATCCCAGTTAGGAACAACTACAAGCTTTAAAAAGGAGACAGGAATCTTTCTTCTTTTCACCTTTAATGAATGAGAGCAGCGGTTTGTAGCGCTGACAAAAAAGGTGAAAACGACTCATTCCAATATGCCGCGCTCTTCTGTTGCAATACTGCGCTTAGTGCTGAGCTTTCCTGTGTTGTGGATCATCGTGTGTGTGGCCCGATCAGGTGCTGCGCTAACTTTGGAGCAACATCCTGTGCCTTAAAGCTGTTTGCTCCATAGTTGTCTAGGAAACAATGACACGCTTTTATGTGGGTGTAACATTCAGAAAAACAACAATGGGCACAGCCATGCATGGGCACACACACAACAGGAGGCTAAAACCAACACACAAACAACAAATGACATGACAGGAATGTACAGTATGCTCAAACATGGACTGTTGATTGGAGGCTGTGTGCTACCTATTACAGAGCCATAAAATCTATTAAACCTTACATCAAAAGTCTCTTGAGACAAACCTCTGCTGCCTCAACGTGCATGTTTACATACTTGGGCTAGCCCTGTGTTAACCACCGGCTCACAGACTTGCTATAAAAAGACTGGCAGACATTAGATCTCTTTTCACTCCTGTTGCTCTTTTCCTTCTTTTTGTTCTTTTCCATACATTTTTCCAGTTCTGGTCTTTTTTGGATTTCCCTTCTGCTCTCATTTCTTTTAAACCCTAAAAATAATATAAGCTACAGTTTGACAGCTCTCATGCATGATGACTTTTCCATCCTCTTGCCAATTCATCCTGAGTCTAATTTCGCCCCTTCGGTGAGCAATACGATCCCATTGCTAATTTTAAAGATGGAGTAGATGTGTTCTACAGTTCCTTTTATATTATTATGTGCCTGATTTTACACACAAAAATTAAAAGAATAAACACAATAATAAAAATAACAAAAGGGTGTACACTTCCTCTCCCCTTTGACAGCTGGATAGGCTGCAGCCACCCTGCGACCCTGATACGAATAAGTGGAAAAGAATGGATGGAAATAAAACCAATATCATTTAAGCAAAGCTCTGGGAAGTGCATAGTCCTTCAACTAAGGGTTAAACATTAAAATCTCTCGGAGTAACACTTTCACCTTGATGTTCTCATGTGAAAGGCACTATTAAAGGTTTGCCTGTTGTTTTTCCAGCAGAAATGGAATTCCAGTTAAACTCACGTACCTTTTTATAATGAATTTTCCCAGTTCATCGCCACCTATTCCAAGTTCTCTGTCCCTCTCTCGCTTTGCAAACTGAGCTTGTGCTACTGTGAAAATCAGACCTGACAACTTTAGTGCGGCATCCCAACAACACCAGCTGACTACTGACCCCGAGCACCCTCAGGGTGACAGAAAAGAAACACGTACTCAAACATACACAGGCACACAGCAAATAAGACTCCTTTTTTGGTGTGAAGGATGTGGTTCGGCTTCTTTGAAAGACCTTCTTCAGAAAAGACGTCATGATTACACTAAAGGGTGGCCGTCTGACAGGACAGTAAATGCCACAGGGTGGGGGGGTGTGTGATACCAGCGTCACTGAGCCTGAAGCAAAATCTTTGAAAATGCTAGTTTGTATAGATGCTTTTAGTGATGCTACGCTGCTAATGTGATTGCAGAAGTACAGGAACGCACAAAGACACGCTGCTCAAAGCTGACCTTTCAGTTCATCTGCCAAAGGTTTTCTATGAAAACAGTTGATATCCAGCATTTATACAGTAGGTTGATGTTTAAGAAGAGGAACACGAAACATTAGTCATCCTGTTTTCTGGTTAACACATAAGCCCACTAATAACTTCCTTACATGTCTCTGACCTTACTTCACAGACTACTCTCAGCAGCTATGAGCAGTTTTATATAAAATAACACCTAGCTTTAAAACAACTGCTTATATTTAAAGTACAAAAACAGGCAGCGAGCAAACAAAATCCCATCGATAACAAACGTTGATCATCGTCTTAGCGGGAAAAGCAACAAAAGAGGTAAAGATATGAACTTTCTAATCACTCACTGAGCGCTCTGCTTCTATGAGCACTGCGCAGACAATGAAAACAAACAACAGGGAATGCCCATTTGGGTGACGTCCTGTTTTCTGAGCGGAGATCACAAACTTTTTTAGGAATGATTTGTAACTACGCCAGCAGAAAATATACTTGCTTTTATATTTAAGTCCATGGAGAAGGTATTTCAAGCATTCAAACAAAGAAATAAATAGAAAAAAAAGGATCAACATGTGGAGAGTTATCCAGTTAAAGAGATGAGAACTCTACCTGTTGTGATGGGCAGGTGTCCAGGAGCTTTAAATAAACCTCTCTAAATACTGAGAGTCCTCTTTCAGTCACAGCTTCTCTCTGCTGCTTACTGTCTCTCTCTGCAATTATCTTCCATTCCCATGTTATCTCTGGAGCCCCATTTTCTTTCCGTCCTCTTCTCTTCTCAGCTTGTCAGGCTATTTATCTCTAATGTCACCACAGTGCCCAGCTAATAACCTCCGCCTGTTGCTCTTTGCAGCGCGTTCATCAATACACACTCCCTCAGGAGTCAAAAGTCATTTAGCGGCAGTGGTGCAATCCCTCTCTCAGTCTCCTCCCCCTTTCTCTCCCATACCCTTTGCTTCCCACTCAGCCCTTCCTTCCCTCCCACAGGCACAACAACATATCCAGGCCTGCCTTCCCTGCTACCTGCGAGCACATTTCACCCACCTTTACATGTATCCTATTATAAATATTCCTTCTCCTCCCCCGCCATTTCGCTCAATAGCACCGGTGCTGAGGTAAACACAGACCAAACCAAGCCGTTCATTTTGCCGGCCCTTTTAACCTAAGCGTCTTCAAGTTACAGCTGCCTCCAAATATGCCAGGAATGTAAAGATAAAAATTGCATTACTCGAGCTAAACTGAGGAACAGGAGTGTGTTTGTGCTTTTGGCTTTCTTGTTGTGCTTTAGGGGCTAATTTGAAAAAAATCACACAACAGGTTGCAGTTCCCCTTTGGAGGTTTATAGTGTGCACGACAGTGCTGTTGGAAACATTGTTCAGTAGTGTTTGGTTCCTCTTAAAAGTAAACACCTTGTCTGGACTCACGAGCACATCTGCTGTGAAGTACTTGTGTTCAACTCTCTGTTATATTGTAAGAGCAGACAGCTGATAAAAATATAAATTGTTTTTTTGTTTTCTTTGTTTGTTTTTTTTACTGCAATAATGCAGGTGTAAGCCACACAACGAGCTCATGCTGAGACTTCGATGAAGTTATTTAGAAAAAAATGGGCCTACCTTGTGCACAATGTCTCCAAGCTCTTTGCAGTAAGTGAATATGTTCTTGGTGGTCGTGTATGTACTGAGCTGGGAAAATTGATATCTGAAAAGAAAATGATTGCAGTTTAAATAGAAAAGACTCTGAAGACCAGAATATCTTTGAGACACAGAAGAGGACATTCCTGAATTACAATAACTTCAAAATTTAAAAAAATGTTAGCTTGCTTTCTGTTTACAGACCTGTTGAGCAAAGAGAAGAGGCCTTTGGCTGAGGCGATGAGCTCCACTACGAGATGCAGAATGGCGGGAGTCAGCTTGAGAGTGCGCCGTCCGTCGTAGCTGTTAAGGCGCCAGCGGCTCTGGATGCCCATCTGTAGGCTGTGAGCAACAGCGCGGAGCTTCTCTATCAGACCGCGTAGGTTCTCACCACCCATACCATAAGTCTGGACACGCACAAAAACACACATCCAACTAGTACAGGGCCTTTTTCACTCGAAAAACATCTTGGATGTTTGATGTTTAATTCACAACATCCCTTCTTCTTTGTTCCTACTGTCTCTTTACATTTAACACAATATATCGCTAAAGATACATTTGATATAGTGTTCACAACATGTCCCTTTGACTCTGAACTGGAACCTGCTGTGTGTAGCACATCGGCCCCCCACTCTCTCTTCATTTCCTGCCGCTTCTATTCGGTGTACTTTTGAACAAAGCCCAAAAAGTGCATCCAAAATCCTTAGAACACAATCCCCAGCATGTCATTTCAATATAGCTGTGGGGAGAGAGTTCAGAGAATTCATTATACAGACTTTTTTCTTGGTACTGTAACATCAATGCTCAGCAAAGGCTGTGCGACCTGCACAAAATACAGCATGTCTTGTTGATGGAAAAATGTGTGTTGTTTCCTATTTTGTTTTAAGATATGTGAAAAAGTGACCATATAAATTAGTGCTGCGTAACATTTACTACCAGCAGGACAGCAATTGTTTATAACCCAGTCAGACCTCTCAGGTCATCAGGTGCAGATCTTTCGACTATTCCCAGAATTAGATCCAAGTGTGGGTGCTTTCAGTTACTGCGGCCCTGTTCTTTGGAACAAGCTGCCTGCTCATCTGACCTGAGGTCAGTTACAAGCGTGTCTACATACAAGGACAAACCTTTTTAAAACCTTGTTATTCTCACAGGGTTACACTTCATGACTCTGTGTGTGTGTATGCTGATCTTTCGTCAGGGTACTCATATTGTGTTATAGCACAACAGCTATGAAAAAATGCATAATGCAATGTCGGTTTTGGCTATTTTAGCAATTGTGTGAGCAATTATAAAGAACCATAATGACTCATTTAAAACATTCCATTAAACACCTGCTTTTCATAAATGCCCACATGGATCTAATCCACCCAGAGCAATTAAAAAGAAGCACACCATTTTATAAACAGTCTATCCCAAACCCTTAACACCATAAATGATAAATCCCCACAGTACAATGCAATACAAGTGAAAGCGAATAGATTAAACTGTAACAAAGAGTAAAATCAATACATGAAATAAAATCTCTTTCATATGCTTGTCATCACAGTTTGCTGCCCAGCAGCATGAGACGTGACTCTTTAAAGCCACTGAAGGACGAGCATGCAATTGTCGTGACCCACTCGTCGGTGGTCAAGAGGTTTGTACCGGTCAGGCTTTGTTGGCACATAACCAGCAGGAACCACCGGGCCTGTCAACAAGTGGCCATGAATTTTTCATGGCCTTTTCAACACTGCAGCTGGTAATTATCTAACCATGCGCGTGAATCTGTTTGGTCTACTCCATGTGAGTATCTGATGGGTGTTTTTATGAATGAGCACAGTGTTAGCGCTTCACGGAGCATTAAGTCATGGAGGGAGGAGAGGAAGTGAGCACACGAAGCCACATGCACACTATAATGGAAGCATGGAAGCTTGAAAAGAAACTCTTTTACTAAAGTGTTGCACCCTCATTCGCGCAGACTTTGGGTTTGAACGGTTCATGTTGTAATGACTAATCAGTCAATAGTTATTTCAGCAGTTTAAGCAGCCTGAGTCTTAGGCTGATGTTTACAGACTGTTACGCCACAAGAGCTGTAACCCGGCCTGGCACTGTCCTCCTCAATTAGTCCTAAGGCCATTCAGGACCCCCCTTCCCCAGCCTCAACACACACACACACACACAGAATAATTTTAGTCTCCTAAGACTTGCTCTTAAAATTGGACAAGCAGGGAAAATAATTAGGCAGCAGAAAAAAATAGGACGGAGATTCAAAGGGAATGCATAAGTGTTTGTTTTCCTTTAGTTGACTGCACAATTTCCCTAAAATTTGAATGCAAACTATTAGGCCCAAGCTTTTGTATTCTAAATCTGCTTTGGTTGCAACTGATGCATGACTAGTCCTTTGATCTTAGCTAGAAAACCAAAGTTAGTATTTTACTGTGATATGCCTGATTGTTGTGAAAGTGACAGAAAAGTCAAGTACTGGCTGCACACTGAGCATCTTAAGTGAGGCAGACTTAATGTTCTGGCTAGATTTGCAACCGGTTGACCAACAGCTGCTCATTCCACTGTGCAAACAAAAATAAGGTGTAGAAAACACAGCAGTGATGCAAAATTATATCTCTGTGCTGTTGTATCAGAACATATGCACCACCAGAACATGATAACACAATTATTGCACCGTTACAATCCTCAGCACAGCAACAACATGACAAAAGACACTCTGAGATACACTCCACATCACTGTCTACATGTATTAAAATATGTAATTCTCATTGCTCACTCACCAGAGAGCACAGTTTCTCCACAGCCTCCAGTATAAGCTCCTGGTGTCCAATCTTATGGACTCCCAACACCTCCAGGTCCTGAGAAGTCAACTGGAGCAGGTCCACACCTGATAAATGCCACTGTGCAACTGGATACTGATGCAGGGGGGCATCCAAACCTTGCCGAAGGGCACAAAAAACAACAGGCTTTAGCTACACACATGGCAAAAGTATGAATGGAAAAGTCCACATACTCATAAAGTCCCATGCATGTGCAGGCTTGAAAATAGTCTTCTTCTTCTCTACCACATGTTGAGTAATTACGTTTGAAAAAGTAAAGACAGTGAAACTGTGAAACAGGAGCAGTTTAATAATATCTGAACAATATAGTGTTGGCAATGTAATACCAGTATTATGTGTATTAACTGTGCTATTAATTGTGTATTAAATTAAGCTATGATTTATGATCAAAACCACATCAGGAAAAAAGCGCAAGTCAAAAACATGACATTTAGAATGATCTCTGAAGCATGGACACTTCTGTATGTATGTATGTATATATATATATAATATATCAGCAAGAATACTGATATGTAAGAATATGTAAGAATACTTTAATCTGATTTTAAATACTCAAATACCGCTTTGGAATTAATACTAAAATGACAGTATTTACAGAAAAATACACTGTCAACTGTAATCCATAAAAAATGTAACATGTTTATAATCCCAAAAAAGGAGCCTACCCTAAAATTGAAATATTAAAGTTAATCAGTTACCTCAAAGCTGTGCACACTTACTTTCCACCACTACTTTAACACGTTTAAACATACAAACTGGGTAGGCCTGTTTATATGACCATGTGGGGGAAAACGAGATATAAATAATACAAGTACATGACAGGCATTAGTGTAAACTATTGTTTCTGATGATACTACTTCAGTTGTTGACACTGATCAGAGCTACACTGTTTTGGCTTCTCCCTCTACACGGGCCACTTCCTCATTCCACCTCCACCTTCCACTTCCAAGAGGATTTGTGTGGCGTTTCTATTTCTAACATTGCCGTGCGAGCCAAAGTACCTGTGAAGTGATCAAGGCGTCGGACAAGTAAAAGCAATATGTGTCTCACCTTGGAGCCACTTGCTCACTCTCTCCTCGCTCCACGACGTTATAGGCTCCATGCTCGGAGTCCTGTTGCAGTCGCTCGTTCAGTTCCCAGCGGTCCTGGCCGATTTCTACCTCTCCGGGTGGCTGGAAGAAAAAGTAGATCTTGATTCGGACTCGGACGACGACGACGAATGGCACTCCTTCTCTCAGGTACAGGTAAGAGTCTCCCACCTGCTGTCAGCCAATAACACGGAACTGTCAGCCTCCACCAGGAGCAAGACCCCTCCCTCCTACCCCCCACCCCTTCCTTACCTGAGAGAATAGTGTGTTTACTGCAGCTTTAAGACTTCACAAGTTCCCTCATATTTACTTTCGTGCGCAGCGCACGTCGTAGCAAAAAAAAAAAAGAAAAAAAAAAAGGCGCACAGCTCGTGCATCAATGTGGAAGTATGTGTCGCACACAACACATCAACACCTGTACAATGCAATATAATAACAATGCGATAATCCTGTAATAGCCTTAGCGCTGCTTTTGGCTGGGCCTGATTCAACCTTTTGATTTTCCACAGAAAAAAACAGCAGCTGCTGTGTAGAAAATTTGGTTTATAGAAATATTATGAGCCCTTTAACTCACAGCATTGCTGATGTCCTTTTTCTTAAAGCTCCTAAACAGCTGAAATACACAGAAACTGTATCTTGTTCACTGAGCAGCAGACTTAATCCTCTCTTCCAAGAATAACTGTTAGCCTGTTCTGCCGGGAATTTTCCGGAAATGTTTCCTTTTTTATCATTTGGACTCAGCTGACTAGTTATTTTTAGATATGGATAGGTTAAAGTGACATTGCTATAACTTTATAAATATTGTAATAATTTCCAGTAGTTTTACAGTGTCAAACATTTTCTACTTGCTTATTTATTTATGGTATAAATAAATATATTAGAATCATCCTCCTGGAGGAATTCAGAAATTCCTCCTCCAAAATGTGTTATTTATAAATACATTTTTGACCCACATGAAAACACACAGATTATTATAATGCATCAAGCTGAATATATAATGATGTTATCTATTTTAATGTGGCCTCTTTGGCTTCTTATTTCTTCACCGTAGGCTGCAATTCTACAGTAAATAATCTCTTAAAGAAAACTGTGAGTACAAAACAGCACTGTGAGAATGTGTGCTCTTGATCAAAATGTACTTTGATCAAGTGTGCTAAAGGGCAACACCTGATGGAAAGGCTACTGGCATCAAAGAGCTGCCCTCTGATATCTGGCACCCCCTGCTGTTATCCTCTTTGAACCAAGAGAAAGAGGAAGAGGCAGGGGGAACGCTGACCTCATATGTCAGTAGGCAATATGGCGCTGTGCCCACATCCATGTAGCATATATGATCAGTAGCCACTCAGTTAGGTACACATGTTCATCTGCTTGTTAATGCAAATATGTAATCAGCCAAAGACGTGGCAGCAACTAAGTGCATTTAGGTATGCAGGCATCGTCAAGAAGACCTGCTGACATTCAAAGATGAGGAAGAAAGTGATTGAAGTGACTTTGAACGTCACATGTTTGTTGGTGCCGGACAGGCTGGTCTGAGTATTTCAGAAACTGCTGATTGGCTCAGATGTTCTCCACACAACCATGTCTAGAGTTAACAGACAATGATTTGAAAAAAGAGAAAATATCCAGTGAGCAACAATTCTCTGGGTGAAAATGTCTCGCTGGTAAATGGCCACATTGCTTTGAAATTATAAAACAGTAACAGTAACTTAAATAACCAGAAAATACAGCCACGGTATACCAAAGAGCATTTCTGAATGCACAACAGTCATCAAACCTACAGCAGCAGAAGACCACACTGGATGCCATTCCTGTCAGCTAAGAACAAGAAACAGAGGCTACATTTTGCATCGGCTCACCAACACTGGACAGTGGAAGACTGAAAAACTGTTGCCTGATCTGAGGAGTCGTGACTTTGTTAAATTTGTATGAATTTGGCACAAATAAAAGGAAAACAGAATGCACCCTTCCTGCCTTGTATCAGCTGTTCAGGCTGCTGGTGCAGCACATTCATAACCACAGTAAACCCATCTTCTAATGGCTGCTTCCAGGAGGATAGCACACTTTGTCATAAAGCTCAAATCATCTTAAATTGAGTTTTTGAACAAGATGGTGAGTTTGCTGTAGTCAAATGGCCTTCACAGTCACCAGGTCTTAATCCAATAGAGCACCTTTGGGATGTGGTCATCTCAATCTGTAGCAACTGCATGATGCTATCATGTCAGTATGGATCAGAATTCCTTTCCTGCTTTTTGTGTAATCTATACCATGAATAATTAAAAGCATTTCTAACGACAGAAGGGAATCCAATATCAGGGTGTATTTAATAAAGTGGCCTACGGGTGTATGTTTTGTCAGTTTTTCTGTTTTGTTGCATGTTTTCGGGAGGTGGAGGGAGAAAAGAAAGCTGCAGCCTCCCAGTGCAGTGGAAATGTCGTCATGATCGCTGACTAAACCGCTATTGTTATTGTCAGAACTGTCGGTTGTCTATTCTATTACATGCACTGAGAGCAAAGAATTAGCCAGAGTCCAGCTTCTTTGATGTGTACACAGACTTGGTCGGGAATGCTGATCCAACTCTTGATGGATTTAAGATGTTCTCAGCTGAAACTGTGAGAGGAAAAATCACTCCACTAGCCTAACAAATCAAGTCTGAACTTGTCCCCAGTACTGCTCTGTGATTTTGTCCTGTAAAGACTATCCTGTAGTGTTTGGGGGCTTTTTTTTTTTTTTCTTTGGAGAGAGCACTTTTATTGGACATGGCTCACTTAAGCTGTTCTTTGGCTTTCCTGTTTTCCAGTCTACAGAAACCTAATAATAGCCTGTGGCATCTTGACTTTTGACTTTAAGTGGGTTACATGTCTCACTGAAAGTCACAGACATCACAATCTGCCATATTTGTTTGTTCGTGCTGACTTTAGTCTCTAGGATTTTTAAAAAATATATATGTTGTTGTGAAGGCATCTCCTTGGCCCACCTACGGGCCCAGCCCAAATACCTGGGCTACAACTTCAAGCCTCAACATGCTGCTTTTTTTACGCCACAGCAAAGATTTGCTGTTTGTAGACCGGAGAGGTGTACAAGCTGTTGTCTGTGTCTGTGTCATTTAAATCTATAGCCTGTCTTCTTTTCTTCACTCCTCACTCTTTTCTTGGAGCAACTGTAACCAACGTAATTTCCGTAGGGATTAATAAAGTATTCTTGTTCTGATTGGGTGGATGCTGGGAAACAGCATCAACCAATTGAGATCCACAGACCCATGGAATTCTTTATTCTTTATTATTATTATAACTAGTTGCTCTGTTCTTCGTCACGCAACCTGGGTCACAGTTT